>OX578133.1:132997217-133199717 GCA_951213105.1 Amaurobius ferox | reverse complement strand
TTTCCCGATGCAATTCCCGATGTCTGCTAAGTTACATAGTTTTGTAACTGTTCGTACTAATATTCCTTCAACTGCATTTTCTCCAGGGGAAGTAGATGCATTTGGCAATGTTGGTGCAAGTTTTCACACAGTTGAAATCTATTTGAAATGAAGTGAACTATTTGTAAGTCTTTGGCATATCTTTAGACAATTTTAGACACTGCCTATTTCAACTACCATAAGCAAATAGTCCGAACATGGCGCGATTATCTCAACTAGTTTAATTAGCCAGTTTCAAAAGTATATAGTGTATTTCTTTTTATTAAAATATTAAATATTTTTATCGAGAATTTCAAGATTTAAGAACATAGAGTTTGTTGTCTTCCCATGCAATCAAGATTTTTAAACTTTTACTATAATTATTAAAGTGTTAAATCAACTGAAAGTACAGTAAATCCCTTTAAAATTCGGCATGGTCGGAATCTACAAATTTTATTAAATTCTGTTTTTCTGAAGTATTTATAAAATTTGAATGAATAAGTAATAAATTGTTTACACAAATATAAATCTAGATATATTATAGTGGAAAATGGGTGACAGGTAATTTTGAACACTGTGATTAAGCTTCAAGATAGGGAAGTAACCAGGTAGTGATAAGAGCTCACTTTTCGTATTTCCCAAAAGATTGAGAAAAATAGGATTTTATTAATGAGAAAAAATTTGTAAATTGATATGGTGTTACGATTACAGTGTGCAGAAAAAAATAGACTACGATTAGTGATGCACTCATCACAAGGCAAAATGCAAACATTGAAAAAATGGCTAATTCGTATTTAGGGATGCCTAAAATGTGCTATCAAAATTCAAGAGTTGGATTTCTAACCTCATCACAATATTTTTCCTTGTCATGCACTATGTATCGCTATGGAAAACAAAGATGAAAAATAAAATTGTATGAAATTGTTCGTATTGCCTTAATAAAAAAAGCCGAATCTAAATATCCGGATGCATTTATATTAAACCCGTTTACCGTGTTCAATTTTTATTCACACACTTTACTTCCACTACACACCATCATTCTGTGGTGCGAAAGATTAACGCAAGTATACATTTTGCAATATATCTTCATTGTATTTAGTTTTATATCAAATGTTTTAAAACGTGAATAATTTAAAGTTAAAATAGCAAAGTTCATTAGTATTCTTTTTTTTGAGGATATTTATGTACGCTACACATAGATAATATCAGCATCCGTTGACCAGTTGGCGATGGCAAGAAAACTTGCTATGTGTTGCAATTTTGCTCTGTGGAAACTGGCAAATTCATTCACTTTTTCTAAGCATGTGGCATTAAATTCCATAAAGATAGCGCTCAGATTGCACTTTGCTGCAATGTCAGTTTATGCTCATAGAACTCATCTGGGAACGCGATCGAAGCTTTGAGAACGCCCCAATTAGGCGGGTTCTGCAAGTATGTACCTGGTCATTGCAAGCTATGTCAAAATTTTATATTTTATGCTTGTTAAGTGGTAAGACGGAATCTGTCGGTCTCAATACATGTTGGAAAAATTGCTTGACATAACAAGATCAGACTATTTCGTGCTGAAAAGCATTAGTAAACTGGTCCGCAGATGCTAGTATTTGCAATATACGTGCGATCCTAAACTAAAATCTCTCTCTATAGAGTTATATGAACATCTATATTAGAATAAGATAGTATGAATTAGATCATACTGAGCTAGACGTGTTTAGTATATACAGCAAGTACGAAAGCAATGTTTTTAGATTTCGTATTTGATCCTTTAACTTATATACACAGTAATATATGGTTAAACATTATTTTGCAACTTGTAAACATAGAGAAGTTTCAGAGGCCAAGTCTGCTAGAATAGACCTCTGCACTAAAGTTTAGTTATATTAACAAATAATCGATTTGAGCATATGTGCAAAGTTATATTTTCTTTTTGTCACTGGCCGATCAGAGATTATCCTGGTTAATGGTGTTCCAGTAAAAAAAAAAAATTGATACATAAATAGTAAAATGAAACGTCTTCAGAATTGCACACAATTTATAATGAGTAAACAATTGATTAAATATACTAAAAACAAACTGCAGCTAAGACAAAAACTTACACAACTTCCTCGTAGAAACCAGTCATAAGTCAGTTAGGGATTACAATTGCTTCGTCGGTATTATAAACCCCCTTCTTTAGACCCAAACAGAAGAGTTGGAACAGTATGTCCGCTTAATAAAAGTTGTTCTCTCAGCTTTTGTTAAAAGCACATACTGTTCTGTTTTGGCCTAAAGAATGGAGCTTATAACGTCCTCGAACAAATTGTTGTCACTTGACTGACTGACTTATGGCTACTTTCTACAAAGAAGTTTGTGTAGATCTAATTGATTAAACACTTCTTACAACCTTCAAGATAAAAATACATACACTGACGTATGAAATTTAGTATTAATAATCAAGTAAGCTAAATTGTATCTTAATCACCGAAAAAGAATAATCACTGGCCAAAGTTCAAAATATTTACTTAAATGTAAGAAGATAAGGTTAGACGGAGGGGGGGGGGGGGGGATATAAGATTGGGTTATGTGCATCCATGCTGCAGCAAAAGGATCGTTCAGAATTTTCGAGGGGGGCGGGGGGGGGGGGGGTTGTAGGTCGTTACATGTAAAATAACCCCCATTAAAACAGTGCAAACAGAGAATCAAATCATCCCTGTGCTTGATTTCCATAATTTAGAGGTCAGCATCATAACTACCACGTTATAGATCGGCAAATAAAATAAGGAAAAACTATTGCAATCATTTCTGATAATTGAGACTGCTGCGAGTGTCAAATCTATCAACAGTTACATATGAAGTCGAGAACACTATAAAGTCGTCACAAACATGAAAATCCAACTCTGTATGATAAAAAGTTAACCACAAGACGAGAATTGGAACTTATTTTGATAATTCCCGAATCCCCCCCCCCCCCTAAAATAAATCCAGATGGTGTTTGTAAGACAATTTCCAGTTGTTTATAACAATTCATAATCGTTAGATGTGTTTTTTAGGACCTGGGACGGGTTGTTTTTAAAACTTATGCAACAGTTACAAATATAAAAATAACACTCGTTATTATTTACCCTATACACTTTGGTATGAAATTAAAATAAAATATGAGTAAACAAACACAATAATTATATCTACCCCATATACAACCTGGACTATAGAAAATGAAAAATACTTGAATTAACAAAAAAGTTCATTGAACGTACTTTGCCAAAACGATGAGCGCCGCATTTTTATCTGCACAGTATTTGAGAAATTAATTCCTATATTACCTGACTATACTTGTATATACAACTACGTATCCTGTGCATCTTTCGCCTACGCCGCGCCGTGGCCTTACTACACAGCTTGTTACCTGTTACTTTGGCGTGAAAATCGCCAAACAAAAATCCGAGCCAAGAATTGTATCAAATGCGTGTCTGAAAATGTGCATTCCGAACTATTTTATACTTAATAATACAAAAGTAGAAATGCATATACTGTACTCGTTCAGTATTCTGCTACTTGATTTGATATTCCAGTACAGATTATGTTTATATTTAATTCAAAGTAATGTAAACCTTGATTATTTAACTCTTCCTGGGTGACCATACCTATGTTACAAGACACAGTAATTTATTATCTATTCCGCGATAACCAAGCTTGTTAGATTTTATATTAATATTTTTGATTCTTTGTTAGCGGATTCCCTCTCATTTTATTTAATATAAATTGTATTTCTATGTTCCAAAAACGTTTAAAGCTGGTTTTACTTTCTATCACTGCTACTTAATTTAGCTTTTAAATAAGTGTTTTCGTATTTTTACGTGTGCAATATCTACTGCTCATTTATGTTTTTTAAACATGTATTTTATTTTTTATATATAAGTGTGTTGTCAAACCCAAACAGGGACCAGGGATAAAGGTATTCATTCGCATAGCCATTTTACTTCCCCTATATACATAGTATAATGTGCAGAGAAAGTATTGTGACGGTGTCAATTTCAAGTTTTCGACGGAAGAGCACGTTTCAAGCTTCCACGCACTCGAATCAAACATTTGGGGTGATGGCTGTGTGCAAGTATGTGCGTGTGTGTGTGTCCGCGAACCTGTGGAAGCGAGATATCATGAACGAATGGAGCGTTTCGGACGAAACTTGGTATAAAAATTATAATCTGAGACGCCTATTGATCTTAAACGCAATCAAATGTTCAGAAGACTCCCCCCCCCCCCCCAAATTTTTGAATGAATTTTGAAAAAATCATCAAGAAATCAGAATCTTCAATAGCATTACGTAAATAATCATTTCCTACGTAAATGTTTCATTAGAAAACGATTGACATAAACTTTAAAATGCTAGCATGAACCGTTCTCGAGATACTGCACATTTTACAAGTAATTTAAAAAAATTACATAAAATTAAAAAATATAATATATTAACTATCGTGAAATATGTTCACTTTTCATATGTAACATAATGCGACAAATTCGTTAGCATCATTGTCGAGGAACTAGTTTGTTTCGTTCACGAGAGAAAATACTTTGGGTAATGGATTTGTATTTTGATGCCTAGTAATTCGCCAACAGTCATTTATAAATATAAGAAATGCTCTTTTCTCTGTGTGTAACGTTTGACGACTAATTTAGTGAAATATCGTCAACTTAGCGATATGTCGCCCAAGATTGACGAAAATATCATCGAAATTCAAGAAAATTAAGCTAAATTAACGAAAGTGACGCAATGAAATATATAAATTAATTGTTCAAATGGACTCTAATTCAATTTAGAGTCGAAATATTAATTGGGTTTTTCGAAATACTTTTACACAAAAACATCCGGAAAAGCGTTAAATGTACAATTTAATGTTAAAAACATTGTGTCGTGGATCTTACACATAACTTTTCGTGTCGTTTTTGTGTAATGTCGTTTTTTCGGCGACAAGTGTTCCAAAACATGTGCGTTCCACTGACGTCAGCAAGGAGATTTTGGAGGTCAATGTTACTGGTTCTCACTTCCTGTCGCCAAGGCGCTTCTCACTTTGATTCAACATGTCTTACGCCAGCCTGTGTTATTTAGCAATTGCACGTCACAATCGGTGAATTTACTTTCTGTCACATGTATAAACACATTTGATTTAATCCCTTTGTTAAGTAACAAGATATCGTTTTCTTTAAACAAATGTTTGCAAAAAATCCACTACATAATACTATTTCTATAGAAGATTTCATTTTACCTTTTTTTATTATTTACCTCTGGTCCCAGAAACTTGAAACATAGACAGGGTTTCCCACAGTGAAATAGAGAATAGCCATACAAGATTTGGAAAAAAAAAAATCAGTCAACAGGGGATTTGTACACAGAAAGAGAAACAGACTTTCAATTTTATATGTATAGATAGATCACAGTAGTTTTCGCACTATAAGACATTTTCAGGAATTTATAGGCCATCAATGGAACAAGTTGAATTGTCAGATGAACAAAGGAAAAACCTTCAAAAGGTCTCATTCTGACTGGCAACTCAGTTCAAGACACTATTTAATACTGTATCTAGTTTTGGGGTATAAAATTCCCATTATCTTCTTTCAAAGGGACTGTGGAAAGGGTAGTGAACAAAATAATTCAAATTTCCTTTTAAACTAATTCAGATATTTAGGGTCTGATCTTTCTCTTTCGCACCTGGAGACTTCTGGAAAAAAAAATCATTATTCAGTGCAATTTCGATGTACATGCAAGTGATTAGAGTATAGATTATTAAAATTCATTTATAACAGGTGCTTACTTGCTTTTCTTCTGAGAAAAGACAAAATTCTAGTCTATGAATTGTCTAAAATTAAAGTTTATTCAATTTATATTTTTTAAAAATATATTGCAAAATGCTTTAGAAGGATTTTCCCCTTCAAATTTTAAGAACGATTTTTTCAATTTTTAAAAAAAGGATTTTTCCAATTTTTAAGAGCATTTTTTTTATATTTTAAAAGGTATTTTTTGGTCATCACTAAATCCCGGCCTTAGTTATAACCAACTGTAGGACTGCTTATAACAATGACAGCATAGGGAATTAATTTTTAATAGTGTCCCCAAAACGATTCATATTTAAACAGACCTCTTCGATCTACATTTAATTAATTATAAGGACAAGATTTAACTACATGTCTGTCTGGATTCTACTGAAGGGTGTAGAATTTCTGTTCTGGGACAATAACACTTAACAGAGTTATCACATAGATATAACTTACTTGACAAGCAAAAGAATTGGACAATCGAATTGACAAGACTTACCTCCAGTTGGGCATGCTTTACCAAAAAAATCACCCATGCACATAAATGATATATATTCAATAGTATACGCTCTACCGGAAATTAGGATCGAACCTGTCTATTTTCTGAAGGTCAGGGGAGAATGGAGAAGAAAGGTGTGCTCCAGGTGTAAGACCCCCAGCGTTTTAAACTGGTATGTACTAAGACCTCATTCTCAGGAGAGGGGAGGAGATAAAAGGCAGTTGACAAAATAAGCTACTTTACACTTTTAAGTCTTGTGGGTGCAAACTGGCCGTGGCACGTCCTCAGTGTGTATGTTAAGATTTTTACCATTTTTGTCCGGAACTACAGTATTTCTGCATGCAATAACATGATAGTGCGTATTTCGATATTCAGTGGTCTTATAATTATCACTATTTTTAAAAATCAGTTTAAATATGCAAAGGCGTATTTAAAACTGGGAATAGACTCCTGGAAGAGATCTCCTTAGAGAGGGGGGGGGGGGGGGACGATCCGGAGTGGTGTAATAGGTAGCACGTCTGTGTGCGAACTAGACAACGAAAAGAAAAAGACAAGACAAAGAAACGATTTATCCTAGAATATAATGCCCCTTTTTTCAAAAATTCCCAATTCCGGTTCATCAATTCAAATTCTCAATTGTAAAAATAAGCATATTTTCAATTTAAAGGGATTTTTAAAATACTCTATTTATTTTAATTACTAAGAAATCATATCAGACAGACAAAAAGATAGTTAAAATACCATACTGAAGGAATAGCAAGGCAACTTCATTTCTGTTACGTGAAAACTCAACTACCGAAGATGTTGACTTTTGTGATGCACCAAAAATATTGCATAAGGATGGAAATAATTTTTTCACTATTTCCTCATCCAATACTCCACATTTTCTAAAAAACATAAGCAAAACAAATAAAATTTATACTTATTGCTTTGAGTTATCCTTTTATTCCATATGGATATGTGAACTGACTGCAAATAACGTACAAACAAAGCTACTTACTTCAAATATCACGAATCATATCATCGAAACACAGATATTTATTATGAAATGTAAAAAAATGATAACTTCAAGTTAACATCCAATATAATTGTCTAGAATGGTTCTTATTTTGTTTTGCATTTTCGTTTTTATGTCATTAAAAATATTATAAAATGACGGTAAAAAATAATTCAAAAATTAAAAATTAGTTTTTTTATATGACTAATATTATATGAAATTTAAATTAATTTGTATGAAAAACAGATGAATTTTACGTAAATTATTTTATTGATTTTAAATTTGTTCAAAAATCTCCAGGAATTCAAATGAAGAACAAAATAAATAAATTCTAAAATATTCACTATAAAATGAAGGAAAAAATAATTTCAAATTAAAAAAAAAATTCCTATACGAAAAATTTTACATACAACTAATTTTATATGAAATTTAAACTAATTTGTATAAAAGATAGATGAATTTACATATACCAATAAATTCTGTATTACCGACAGTAAATACAATCACAAATTTTGTTTCAGTTCTTGTTGAACTTGTCAAAACAATATAACATAAAAATTTGTACAATTTATTGTAGAGCACTATTTAAATTAAATACATCCTCAGTTAAATTGATAGCAATTCATTCATATATGCATTTTTTTCTTTCATAAGTACTAATTCATAAAAACCACAATAAACTATTTTATAGAATATATTACGCCTTTACTGATACAAAGCATTATCTTTGAGTGTACCAGGGATTTTTTCAGATCATTTTCTTATTATTTATTATTGTCTATTGATATTACTATATCTTAATTTAAAAACACATTAATGTTTCTGAAAATCCCTGTAAACATTTGAAAAACACATATTTTTGAGTACTCAACTTAAATAAACATATTCATTTGTTAAAATTTAAACGCATTTCATTAATTTTAATTAATATTAGTTTCAAGTTTATGCTGTTGATTAAAACCAAGCAGAGCTAAATATAAAAACTTTTTTTAATCATTTTTTTTATATTTATCTTTCATAACTTTTTAATATGCATTGTAATATGTGCTGATACCTTTCTCCATGATTGCCAGATCAAAGAGATATCAACTCCATCACTCACGGTGTAAACAAATGAAACAAAGTAAACACTTACCTTGAGGAAACTAAAATTCAATTAAATATATATTGGTACACAAACATGAGTAGAAAGGAAAAAGCGTGCAAATAAGAAATTTTAGATTCTGAAAGCTTTGAGTTGAATACAGTTGTCTGTATTCACCGTTGGTCTAATGTGAATCTCCAAAAAAAAAGGCAGCACCCAATTTCAGAAATGAATGATAAGAGGGAAAATAATTACCTGGCATCCCGAAAGTGAAATGTTGAGCCATGGGTCCTGATATTATACTCAAGTTTAATAGTTAAAATAACAGAGACAGAGAATCGTTTACGCGTGCAGCAAGTATATAACTGCAACCGTTTCTGACGCCTCTTCGGAGCAGTATGCGATTCACTCCGTTCACCATTCGCGTATTTCCTTTGTTTGGATACCGTGCAACGCCGGCCGGCGAACAGGACAAAGAACGGGGGTTGCCAAGCCCTATTTCTCGCCAAACTCGCCAACTCTGCCTTTTTGAACTCTATTTTAATACCTTTATTTACTGTCTCTTGAATTTTAATATTTTGTTTCTTATACTTATTTGCTAAATGAGTATTTAGAAAGAACTGAGGAAGTGCATTTTGGGGAAGGGTACCTGGAGAGTTTGGCATTGGAATCTCCTGAAGAGTTAATTACGTGACTCTAGAATTTTCTTTCAGAAAAGATGACAATCCAATATGGTAGCGCTTTTATCAGAAGTCTCAGAGCGCGCTAACTCCAACGTCTTTCAAATGCTGTGTGTACCCTAAATAAAAGCGCCGACAGTGGCGTGCATACAGGGAGATAACATTTAGAGTTTAGACTAAAGAATATCTAGGACTGGCTTACTCTACATTCGGTCGTTGGCCCAGAGACGCAGCGAGAGGAAGGGGGGGTGTGATACCACGGCTCCTCTAAAATTTCTTTGACCCCTCCCCCCAGTTCCCTCTTCCGAAAATTTTAATATTTAAAATAAAGAAAATGCTGCATAAGTTTAACATATATTTTCAGAAAAATTTCGACAAATAATAAAATTAGAATTTTTTTTTAATAAAGCATTAGTTACACTCTTTGTTTTCTACTTTTGGGTCGCTATAAGGATCATTTTAAGTACACGAAGTAAAGAAGGAGAGGCCCTTGGTACTTCGATAAAAGATCAGCTTGGAAGATGACGTTTAGAACAGCGAGTCTCAAACGTATCTCGGATAGGTACTTCTCTCGAATTTTCTAAGGCTGATCAGATCAATAAAATTTATCATTTCTAATACACCGCCCAATAGATTCAAACAAATATATTTAGTAAATATTAAAATTAAAAGTTGAAATTTTGAATTTGAAACTCTATTTGCATAAATGCAAATTAAAATTTATTTATTCATTTTATTGAGAAAGTTGTCTCATTTTCTAGTGCATTGGTTCCCAAATATCTCCTGCGATTCAAATTTGGGTCATGAGGAATACTTCATAAGTGGTGAAATATTATACTTGAATGCTAACATTATGGAATTGGAATGATCATGCTAATGTGTTCCGAAATTTTGGGTCGCAAGAGAAAAGTTTTAAAATCACTAATCTAGAGGTTACGATGCAAACTGCTGAAGTAGAGCGAATCAAACCACATACATGGGCTCTCATAGGGTAGAGAAAGGGGGAACTTGCCCCCTGGAACTTCAAGGTCACAAAGGTGGCCATCAAACTAGTTTGAGTTTGCCCCCCCCCCTCCCCGGGAAAAGCTCTTTATGCGCGCATTACGACCTGGTGATGATTCGATCCTATCCTTAAATGATATTGATAGGTCACGCGAGCAAGTTTTTCGTGGGACATGTTACAAAAATGTTTGCAATCGAAAGTCTTCCAATTTAGGTACGTCTCTTTGGCAGTATGGCCATATCGGGACATCGCGTAATAAACCTATCTCTCATTTTCTTTCCCGAATCTTCTTTTATCCGTGAACGTAAGTTGTGGAACAGTTCTAAAATTTGTCCAAAATTCTATTATCATCCGTTATTTTTCTATTATCATCAGTTAAGGAGAATGGTTCATTTCATATGCGGAAAGAAAGATATTCGTCTCAGTAACTTAGTGGATATAGTAGATCGTCGGATGGCGACACGAAGGTCGGTGGTTTGTATCGCTGCTGGGAGATTAGCTCTTTGCAATTTAATTAATATTCAATGAATTTAGTTTAACAAATTGTATAAAACAAGATAGTTATTTGACATTATTTAAAAAACCATAGACAGGGATATTTCACAAAAAGAAATTTAATAAAAATGCTTCAAAAAATTAAAATAGCTTTTAAATGTTGGGAACGATCATAAATATATATTAGAGTTTTTCGTGAATTTAGAACAAATTTACTGAGTACAGAAAGTTTGTCGATAGAAGTGAGTGAGTAGTTCTACGGTATTACTATAGAATCGGGCAAAGTAACAATTTCTATCATGATGACAAAACTATATATATTAAACTGCTGCAAAACTTTAAAAAGACTATTTAGCAACAGATAAAATAGGACAAAAGAATCGCGTTATATTAGAAAAGATGCACCAATGGGGCGATTTTCACTGTAATGTCATCACTAAAATCTATGTATTGATCATTGTGATATCAGAACCTGCTGAAGCATTGCACTGAAATCTCGGGATTTGTTGCACTGAACTATTTTAATAAACAAAATCTAATAGATTTTACACATAAGTTGGAGAAATTGAGAATAATGGCTGTTTCATTTACTTTAATATATCGTTTATATTTATGAAAAAAAATGGTCAAAATTCGTGCTCATATATTTCTTTCGTTTCACCCATTGACCCCACCTCAACCCCCCAACCACAGATAAAAATATCTGGCTACGTCCCTTCGTAGACCATCCTATCCGAGATCCTGGCTACGCCTATGATGAAATTCGCACCACCTCAACAGTGACGTAATTAAATCACCTTCCAAAGTCATCTGGCACAACAATTGATAACTTATATAATGTCTAAAACCCAGACAACTCATATTAAAATGAATATAATGATATTGGCATTGAAAAGGTCCTCATAAAATATTTGAGGATTGGTGGGGGGGGGGGGCTTTTCAATGCCAAACATTTTGGGGGCACCAAATTGCCAATTTTTTACCCTAAATTTGTTAATGTTCAAATGAATATGATGACATTGACATTGGAAAGGGCTCCATAAACTATTGTAATGGGGGTTTTCAATACTAAAAATTTTATGGGGAGGGAAGTTCAAACTGACATTTATTGCTAAAATGTATTAATATTCAAATAGATATATATGACAATGACATTAAAAAGATCTTAATAAAATGTTGGAGCATTTCAATGCCAAAAATTTTAGATGGCCTTAGACTGAGATTTTTTACCCTAAATGTATGTATTAATATCCTAAATGTATGTATTTTCAAATGAATATGATGATATTGACATAGAAAAGGTCTCCATAAAATGTTGGGATGGGCCTTTTCAATGCCAACTGTTTTAAGGGGTTGAAACTGGCATTTTTAATGTGAAATATGTTGATATTCAAATAGATATGACTATGACTTTAAAAAGATTCTCATAAAATGTTGGAGCTTTCCAATGCCAACCCAAACTGACATCTTAAATCCTAAATACACTGACTTCCAAAAGTTAAGCACTCAATGCAAATTTTCAGTTTTCGAAAGTGTATTTGAATTTAAGCGGCTGAAAATCGCTGTGGATGTACATGGCAGTATGCAAATATCGTATGTTACAGCCAATCACGATTGACTGTCCGGTTATATGCTAATTAGGCAGTCGTTGAAGACGCCAGCATTCTGAAGGGTTTGAGGAGGTGCATTTAAATGCTGATACAAAGTGTTTATAACATTTGTAGGGTTATTTTGGATGATATTCGTGTTTCTATGGCTGAAAGAAGACGAATGACAGATAGTGAGCGCTGGCGTGCTGACGGACGTATTGAAGCAGGACAGACAATCAAAGATGTCGCTATTTTCTTTGGCGTTGATCATTCGGTAATTTCTTGATTATGGAAACAATTCCAAAAAAGTCGAACAGTTGTCCGGAGACTTGTGCCCGGTCGTCCAAGGGTTGCCACCCCCTCTGATGATCGGTATATTGTTATAGTTGCCAAGCGGAATCGACGAGCGACCTCCACAACTGTTACATCCATGGTTACAGCGGCACTTGGTAAGACAATATCTACCAGTACTGTGCGCCGAAGGCTCCACGTGAAGGGACTGTACGACCGAGTACCACGTTTTTGTGTTCCACTAACCGTCCAAACCAGAGGGGCAAGATTAAAGTGGTGTCGTCAACATGTCAATTGGACTGTCTCAGATTGGTGTAACGTCCTGTTCATGGACGAGTCCATATTTGCCCTGGAATCAGATGATAAGCATGTACGGGTCTGGAGAGAACGAGGCACACGCGATCAGGCCAAGAACATCATCGAACATCACGCATTCAGAGGTGGCAGCGTCATGGTGTGGGCTTGAATTTGAATGGGATATCGCACAGAGCTGCACATCTTTAAAGGCGGGTCTATGACGACTGATCGGTACCGGTATGAAGTCCTAGACTCCACTGCGAGACTCTACGCTGCAACAGTTGGTCCTGATTTCCTCCTCATGGACGATAATGCCCGTCCCCATCGAGCTAACATCGTTGACGAATACCTGGAAAGTGAGGGCATTTCTCGTATAGAGTGGACCGCGTATTTCACCGATCTTAATCCCATTGAAAACCTTTGGGATGCTCTCGGGCGTGCTATCTCTGCACGTTTTCCTCTTCCAGCCAGTCTCTGAGAGTTGGAAACTGCCCTATTGGAGGAATGGCCATTGCTCGCATCTGCGATGGTTGATCACCTCATTGAAAGAATGGAAAATCGTTATAAAGTTTGTGTGAAGGTCCGGGGTGGTCACATACCACATTAATGTAAGTTTTGTTTGGTTTGTTTGTCTTTAAACATAATTTTGTTAATGACCCAAATGTGACGTCATCATATAACTTAAGAAAAGTAAATATTTTTTTCATCTTTGTACATAATCCTTGTTTTCTAAACACATTTGCTACCTTCATGTACAATTTTGAGTTACTCAAAGCTTTACTTTACCATTTTTGTTGATTTTACCGTCCGTGCTTAACGTTTGGAAGCCAGTATATATAACTAAAATTGGCGAAACGTCGAATGTAGAATAAAACTAATAATACTACTTCTAAATAAAAGTTTATTTACAACATATTGAATATAAAAATTACATACATTTCACATACGCTCTTTCGAGTGTGCAGACGCTCTTCATCAGAGGTATGAAACAAAGTACACCAGAGTTTTTAAATACAGCCAACTCACAAGTTAAATCTGCATTATACTAAAGGTCAGTCGGCGAAAGAAGTTTGATATTAGATAGGAAGTACAAGAAAAACAAAAATTCTTAAAATCAAATATAAGATACCAAAAGCCTTACAGGAAAACAGATGTAACAAAACATTAAATATTTAAATATTTGTATACGCAGATAGTGGTTTATCTTTCATGAAATCGGGGATAAGACGCTAGACAAAGCTAAGTTTCTGAACGAGATTAAAATTGCAAATGATAGAGATAAATAATCAACGATTCAACATTTTACTTTATGAATGCTGTAAATAAACTTTCATTTAGAAGTTTAATTATTAATCCTGAATAAGTTTGTATTTAAATAGATATAATGATTCCGTGAATAAAAAAATCCCCATTCCCTCAAATCTTAAAAGCGACTCTATAAGTACAACTCTGTAAGTTATAGTGCAATGTTTGATTGATACAGTGACTGACTTCTGCCTTAGTCCCATAAGTTTTTAGTTACGCTAATGAGCGCAGATGATTGCAGAAATTGTTCTGTGATGAATTATATTTACAGACTAGCAGCATACCCGTTCTTCGTACGGAGTATATAATATAAAGAAACTTGAAATTCATAATCATGCCCAAATTCTTATAGTATACTAAATGACATGTTTAATCAAAATATTCTGTTAAAATATTTAATATAATGCTTCTAAAAAGAAGTTTAAGAATCTCTGTTCTCGCTATATAAAATTATCTTCATGGCCATATCTGAAGAATAAAACATCTTGGATCCCTTATGTAAGCAAATATAAAAAAAAATATGGAATTGAATCAATATATGCAAAATAAAAGCGTTAAAATTGTATGGGACCCGTACTAATTATATACGCGAATATTAGAAAATATAACCTGTATTAGTAGATTACATGTATAAATTGAAAATACCATTAAACCCGTAATCTTTAAATCTGAAGACAGTCATTTATTCCAATATATGTCAAAATTAAAGTGCTAAAATTATATGGGAAGATATACACGTACTACTTATAATGTCCGATTATTAGTAGAAGATTACCCACATATTGCAATATGAGTCTCAAATGTTTTTTGGTAAAATACAACAGACGACGTAATAAATTGAATATATAATTAATCCCCTTAATCTTCATACCAGAAGACTGTTCTTGATTCCAATATATACGCCAATATATGTCAAAATATATGCCAATATACCTGTACTACTTATATTCTCGTAGGTTAGAAGATATACCCGTGCATTCCTAGAAGATTACTCGTACAACGTACGATATGCGTGTGTCAGCAATTTTTGCCGCAATAAAACAATGGCGTAATAACTTAAAAATATCAATAATCCCTGAATCAATAATTCCGGAAAATATCAATAATAATAATGTTTAAACCTGAAGAGTATAATTGATATTATGCAGTCCAAAATGAAATGGCAATGAAATTTATTTTATATACATATCTTCATTATTCAAATCGGAAAGGATTTAATAAAAATCGTCTGCCGCATAAACACATTGGATTTAAATCCGTTGCTAAGCGACATGATATCATTTGCTTCAAATAAATTGGTAGAAAAAATATCGTCTAAATAGTTATATTTCTATGGAACATTTGGCGACAGTTTCGTCAAATTAGCGACATTTTAAAAAATCGCCAAATTTATCGCCAAGTGGGACTGTAGAACTGACAGTTCCACTTTGCGACAAATTGACGAAATATCATCACAATACTATCCCCTAACAAAAAACAATTAATATCATTTATGTAGCGCAATTTTATCAATTTCAAGATATTTTTATAGATTTGAAAACATTTTTATCAATTTGGTGACATTTTAAAAATTCGCTAAATGTATTACTAAGTAGGATGGTTGGTCTGACAGATAAATGCTAACCAAACATCATTTCAGTACTCTCTTCTAACAAAAAAAAAAAAAAATTCATTGATATGTAGAAGACCCAAGCCACACGACCAACCCGAAGGTTTATGACAGCTGTTTGTGTGTCGTTTATATCAATTTGGCGACATTTCCGTCAATTTGGCAAAGTTTAAGAAAAGTTGTCAAATTAGCGATATCCCTCCAAATTCGTAGCTTTGAATTTGCAGATCTGAATGAAACATTCTTATCCCGTTTCAATATACTAAATGAAAACACAACAACTGTATTAGAAGATATACCCGCTCTACTCTTTTTCTGTTTCAACAATCGGCTATATGAATTTATTGGCTAAACACAATATATGAGTTTAGTAGCTAAATACGATATAAGCTTGAAAACTCTTTGCCAAAATAAATGAAATTGATGTACGCAGTCAGCAATTAATATAATTAAAAGAAAAATCAAACCGTCCATTCATAAGATATACTTTTATATCCATTTATCCATTTATTTATTATTTAAATCGAAAAAAAATAATAAAAACATTAACAAACACATTTAATTTAATTGCGATGCCGAGCAACATGATATATCCTCCTAAAATGTTAAAATTTATTAACCACTAACAGCACACCCGTTATTCGTACGGAGTGTATAATTTAAAGAAACTTAAAGTTCGCAATCATGTGCAAATTCTGTTAAAATATTAAATTTATTGCTCCTAAAGAGAAGTTTAAGAATATATGTTCTCACTATGCAAAATTATCTTCACGATCCGATCTGAAGAATAAAACATCCTGCCCCCTTTTGTAAGCAAATTTACAGAAGAAAAAATAGGAATTGAATGAGTATATGCAACCTCGTACTAATTATATTGTCGCAGATCAGAAAATATGCCAATGTGTTAGTAGAAAATTACCCGTATTACAATATGCGTCTCAAAAATATTTGCCAAAATAAAAGAGATGACGTAATAAATTGAAAACATCAATAATATCCGTACTCTTTATACCAGAAGGTCGTAATTGATTCCAATATATGCCAATATATATCAAAACATATGTCAATATACCTGTACTACTTATATTCTCGTAGATTAAAAGATATACAAGTGTCTTTGTAAAAGATTCGTACAACATACAATATATGAGTTTAAACAATTTTTGTCATAATAAAATAATTGCATAATAACTTGAAAATATCAGTAATCCTTGAATCAATAATCCCCGAAAATATAAATAATAATAATTTTTAAACCTGAAGACCGTAATTGATATTATCCAGTCAAAAATGCTATAAGAAAAATCAAATCGTTCTTTTCTAAAATATATTTTTATATCCATTTATTTATTATTCAAATCGAAAAAATAATTATTAAAATTAACAGACAGATTTAATTTAATTGCGTTTCTGAGTAACATGATATAAGATAGAATCTTATAACATGTTAAATATGTCATGTCTTATAACATAAACTGCGAAATTAAATAACGATTTTGATTTCTCTATACTTCTCATTGTTCCGTAAAAGCTTGTTTTAAATAAACCATGAACCATGGAGATAGATTTCCCCTTTAAATCATGTTTCAAACAATTCATGTTTTCAGAAAGTGACTAATTAACGCAAAAAATCTCCCATCAAACTCAGAGATTAAATTTTAATTCACTTTCAAACGATTTTCAAGCTTTTCGTTTGGATAAACCACGGAGTTAGGGAGTAGAACTCCTAGGAAAAAGTTCCGTTTTTCATTAATATCTCGACAACCTCAGGTCTTAGAAACTCGAAACTTGGAGAAAATTTATGGGGGGATATTTCAAGGCTATGCACCAAATTTCATTAAATTCGGTTCAGCCGTTTTTCCGTGACGATGAGACAAACGAAAATTTCGTTTTTTACTAATATCTCGAGAACCACTGGTCGTAGAAACTCAAAACACAGATATAATTTTAAGTGGGGCTATTTCTGGGCTACCCACAAAATTTCATCAAATTCGGTTCAGCCGTTCTCCCGTGATGGTGTGACAAACAGACAGACAGACAGACAGACAGACAGACAGACAGACAGACAGACAGACAGACAGATTTTCATTTTTATTTATATAGATTGAGCTCTCACCGCCTGTTTTCGTCACACTCAACCTTCTTTATCTACCTAGGAGAAATTTAGGTCTGGATTCGATATATACATATATTTTGGATTTAATTAGAGAAAATTATAATGAAACTGGTATTTAAGGAAATTTGATATTAGATAAGAAGTACAAGAAAAACAAAAACCAGTTAAAGACAGGGAAACTAGCACTCTTAAAAAATTAAGCTGTGACTTTTTTAATAAATTTTATTTTACTTAACTAGGGGGCTCCGCTTCCTGCTCGCTGACGCTTCCTGCTCGCCAACCCCGGAACTCGCTGCCGCTCGTTTTGCGAGTGTTTTTCGTGACGCCTACTAGACAGGCGTAATACAACGTCCCCAATTCCATCATTAGTGCAATGTTCCAATTCCAATTTCTCGGATTGAGATTGATCTATAAAGAGTAACGATTATGCCAGGAATTTTCTCCCAGACGCGTGCTTTCGATGGGGCGGGCACATTTATGTTACAAAACTATGAACACGTATAATACGGGTACTGTAAGGTCTCAAGGCCAGCAGCATGATTTAGTGTTTATCACCTTAACCAGTCGAGTCAACTGTGGGTTATTTGTTTAATTTTCTTGGATAAAGACACAGAAAATGTTCTATATATTTTAAAACATCAATCTTGCGGCCTCTGATAGTTCAGTGATCGCCTGTGGCAGAAGGGTTAGCGCTCTAATCTCTTGATCCATAGGTGCAGGGACTTCGCTTGAAACTATAGTAGCTCCTAGCCGGATATACCTGGAGAGCCTAGATAGGGATAACTTGCTCCCCCCCCCCCCGAACCCCGAGGGGGACAATGACGTCCCGAATATGAAAAATTGTATCGCGGCTATTTTTCACTATAATGATTGAAACTGTTAAGTTTCGTGATCATTGAGCCATAAATAACCCCTTTTATGAATAATTATGTCAAATGTTGTTCTATGCTGCCATGTTAAGAAAATATAGAATTTCGAATTAAATTCGGAAGTTCTCGCTAGAATTTTAAAACCTTCTACCTAGTTCTAGATTTTTGCATAGCAAAGCCGGATATAAAGTTTCGTGAAAATCCATTAATATTTCGGGCAACTATCGTATACACAAGAAATCGACCACAGACAAGAGGACATCACTCTAAAAATAGCCTAAACGTATTCAGAAGGTCCTAAAATATATATTGGCATAAATATCTCGAAATCGAAAATTTTTGTGAAATAAATACTTTATACTATATTCAACAGTATGTAAAAGTAAAAATGCTATTTATAGTAACACTTAGACAACTGCACATTTTGAACACAAAAGGGGGCAATTGTCTAAAGTTTACTAATAGGGCCGATTAATAGGGCAAGCTTAAGCAGATTTGTCTAAAAATGTGATAATACTATACTAGGGCCCCAAAACTCGAAGGCGAAAGTTTAAATTCTATGAAGATCTCAAGCTTAAAAAAGTTTTAAAAATAACTGAAAATATCACTAATATACAAGAAACTCGTCAGAATTGTTCAATGAACAAGCGTACGTAGGATCTCGGGAGGGGGAGAGTCGACAATTGTATGAGGAGTTGCAATGCTGGACTTCCTATATGGATTCGAGCCAATGGATTATATTATAATAATTATTCAGCCAAATATATATATATATATATATATATATATATATATATATCGAGAGAGAGAGAGAGAGAGATAGAGACCGGTATCAATGTACCAACATTGTGCCATGGATAGTTTTGGATATAATATTTGCCCAGCTAAAAATTATAATTTCGATAAATGTAAGAATAAAAGTTGCAAAACCTGTCCATTTGCTTCTAACATTCAAATAACGAATCAAAATAGCCATAAGTATTTCTGTAAAATTTTTAATTGCATCTAAAAGATATCCTGTAACATTTGTAATTTATCTTATATAGGACAGGCCAGTAATCCTATTCATCTACGTATGAATGTTCACAGAGATCGTGTCAAGAAATATATCCTCAATAATTTTCTTCCTACTTCTAATAAAGTTGAATATAAAAACTTTGCTAAACATAGTTTTGAAAATATAACTATACATATTTTGGATATAAAAACAAATACAGCTGATAGAATGTTCTTTGAAAACTTCTATATTAAATCAAATTGTACTCTTTTTCCATATGGATTAAATCAATTATATCTCAATGGTAATATTGTAAAAAATAATTTTGTAGACAATAAATATTCTACTTATATATATACCAATTCTATATATATATACCATTTGTAGTATTAATTTGTCTAGATCTATATATAATATGGATAATATAAAACACTCTATTAATGATTTACATAGATCTTTTGTTATTACTTATGTTGCTAAAGCCTCTAATAATTATGCTATTATCTGTAAAAAATTCTATATACAATATCTGTTAGATTATTTAAACAAGACAGATCAATCATGCTTAAAGCATTGATTATGAAACACTTTCCAACTTCAATGCAATTTTATTTAAACATGTCTAAAATGCAATACATTCCTCGGTAATATTTTAAAACTTATCACAATACTACATTAATTTATTATATTTGACACCTTAAACCTTCATCGAAAAAAATTAACTTCATTCAAATGACGGCATTAAAGTATAAATTGCCTGGTTTAAACATCTCTAAAATGTGATACATTCCTCGATAATAATTTTAGAATTATCATAATACTACGATAATTTATTATATTTGAAAACATCATCGAAAACAACTGAAATTCATTCAAATGACGTCATAAAAAAATAACACGCCTGGCTCTCTCTATAAAAGCAACATTTCATTCATAAATAATTCCCCCATTCATGTCATTCATCACAATACTATAATAATTTATTTTATTTAAAAATTAAGACCATTGAGCTACAAGTATGTAAACTCAATGCGTAAAACTTCATCGAAAAATATCGTCCGTCTCTTTCTAAAATCAATGAATATTTTATTCATATCAGCTAAGCAGACTCCATGGACTAAATGATTTTGTGTTAAAGAATTACAGCGATTCTAATACAACTCATTCTACATATTTTGCTGTTTATATTTTACATAGGTGAAAAATAGGCTTAATAGTAGAAATAATGAAATTTGGAAGAGCATTTAAATTGAAATATATTGTCATTGCGTTGTTTCAGTATGTAGATGCACAGAATTTAGGCAAAAATAAAGTAGTTTTAGGACGGATACAACACTCAATATGAATTAAAAAGAACTTTAAAAATCACGATTTTGACACAAGATGGATGCCATATATCATTTTGAAGTGGGTCATGTGATCGTTTCATATCATGGACACGTGATCGCTTCATATAAGAGGTGTTATTATTATTTTAATTTTTATTTAAAAAACAACTGAATATATTTCGCTGAATTTTTTTTTATATATTTTATGGAACAATTTGAATATTGCCTAAAATTTTCGAAGTAATTTGTGAATTTTAAATCCGCTTAAAAAATGCTTGAAAAATTAGGTCCCATAGGGATCAATGTATTCCATTTTTTCAACCCGGGTTCAATCCAAAACTAATTGGGTGATATTATTCATTTATATTCCCATAGGTCCTATAGACCGTCTGAACAACATACTAAAATTTCATTTTGATTAAGTCATTTTTACGGCAGTTATCGTGCTAACGGACAGACAGACAGACAGAATGAACAAAGTCATAAACACTTTTCAACTTTGTTGTAAAGTGTTAAAAATAATAGTCTATTTAAACTTGATTCACACTCTATAAATAGTATCAAATTGAAAATTATCAATATATATAGTGATTTAGACATTAATTATAAATTTTTGAAATTTCCATGTATTGTGCTTATTTCTAAATTTCATAAAAATCCTATTAAATTTAGAACTGTAACTAGTGGTCATAATTCTTACTCTACTACTGCGAATGAATTATTACTAAATTATTTAAATGTACTAAATAATAACTTACGTTATTCTAGTAATAACTATAATATAATTATTCTATATAATAATTATTCTAAATAATAGTAAAGAATTAAAAAATAAATTAGCATCACTAGGTAAAATAATAGGATTTCAAAGTTTTTATTTTAAAGATCTATTTAATAATATTAAGATCTCTGATCTTCATGATGTAATTTTAGCTTTATATAATGCTTATATTACTAATCAATTTAATTTAACTAAATTTACCAATTTTCCTAAACTTCTCCATTTTGTTCTTTTCAATAATTATATATTTCAAGGTAATAGATTATACTCACAAGTCTCAGGGGTTCCACAAGGTGGCTGTAGTAGTAGTATGTTTGCTAATTTATACCTATATCATTATGAAAAATCCTTTACTTCAAGAGATTATAAAATTTACAGATATGTTGATGGTCTGATATGTTTAGTATTTACTAATAATTATGTTATAGATATAGATTTCTATACGGATAATTTGGAATTAATACCTAATGAAACTACTATTAGTAATAATATTAATTATTTGGATTTAAATCCAATTATAGAACCTACTAATGGGATAGTTACTAATTTATATGATAAAAAAATACATTTTAAATTCAATATTAATAAAATATTACCATTTAATTCCTGCAACTCGATTCAATTGTTTAGAAATATTATACTTAATCAACTTTTTAGAATTTATAGATTATCAGATAAGAAATTTCATGCTATGCATATTAATAAGCTAAAAATTACCAGCAAATTATATAAATATCCAGCATATTTAGTAAGTGGTATAGTTAAAAGGTTTGGAATAGTTGAATATACTTAAATTCTCCCCTTAGTATCTTATATTAGCCAGACATCCACTTTCTCTTGAATAATCATTACCATGTATTTTCATCCTTTTATTTTGCAGCTGTTACTGTGGAATATCACATTTTACAGCCTTTTCGCAGCACTGTTATTTATTACTCATAATTGGCAACAGAATATTTCCTGCAACTCGATTCAATTGTTTAGAAATATTATACTTAATCAACTTTTTAGAATTTATAGATTATCAGATAAGAAATTTCATGCTTTGCACATTAATAACCTAAAAATTACCAGTAAATTATATGAATATCTAGCATATTTAGTAAATGGTATAGTTAATAAGTTTCCATTAGCCTATAATTCTTAAAAATCTCTCCTTAGTATCTTATTTTAGCCATACATCTACATTCACTTGTATATACATTATGTATTTTCAAGTGAATGTATTTTCATCCTTTTATTTTGCAGCTGTGACTGTGGAATATCACATTTTACAGCCTTTACGCAGTACTGTTATTTATTACTCATAATTGGCAACAGAAGATTTCTACTTTAAACTTTAGCGAATGGCAACATTGGTCCTGTCATTTATTGCTCGTCATGGTTGTACATTTGAGGTGTATTTTCAGGTATTTATGTTTCCTATCTATTTTTTTTCAATCTTTATGCTTGCCGTCCAAATAACATGAGTTTATAGATAAAATCTATCTCGCGTTTCAGAAACAAGCATTTTTGTGTTCATTTCGATTAAATATTTGGACTTGAAAAATATTTTTTTCGAAATGAACAATTCTTAAGTCTAGAGCTTTTCCACGTGCAAGCTTTAATGCTTGGTATTTTTTGTATTCCTATTTTCGATTCCACATCATTGATATTTGTTGATTATCTTTAGCTTGATGACCAGTATCATGCATTTTAATTTCCTCATTAAGGTTGAATTTCATTTTCATTTCTTTGTATTTTGTAAGCACATTTTAAGTTAGTTAGTGTATTATGAGTTACTACTTCTATTCTATCATTTGATTTTCAATTTTAATATATATATAATAAAAATAAATATAAAAATAAATAAATATAATAAGACTAATTTAAAACATGAACAGTGTCGTACCCTTGTTCAAAAACAATACGGAGGAAAATAAAGTAAAGAGGATATGAAAGGAAATATCTAACAAAAGGAAACCATTGCTATCATATAAGGCAAATTGATCTTAATTTTAAATTATTAATAATACACATGCATTTATCAATATTTAAGAGCGGTACATACAAATCAAGTTCAAACATCAAAGGATTATCAAAATCTGGAGACTCAAAATATTATATATATATATATATATATAGTATCCTTCATATTTAGTAAGCTATAGTATATATATATATATATATATATATATATAAATATAAAATTGTAAATCCAATGTTAGAATGCAAGTAGTAACTCATATATATATATATATATATATGACAAAATAACAGAGGAATAGAAAGAAGAGGAAATTTCCTTCATAGTGCCAAAAAAAGTGGCATATATATATATATATATATATATATATATATATATATATATATATATATAAATTAGTAATTCCAATGTTAGAATGTATGTAGTAACTCATAAAACACTATTCCAAAATTTTCTACAAAATACAAAGAAATAAAAGAAATTAAGACATAAAGAGGAAATAATAAAGCGTAATGCAGGTCATAAAAACAAAGACAATCAACAAATTTCAAAAATGAGGAATGAAAATAGGAAAACTAAAAAATCAAGCAAAAAAGCTTGCACATGGAAGAGCTTTAGGCTTAAATAAGTTCATTTCGAAAAAATTCTTTTCAAGTCCATATATCCCTTCGAAATGAACACAAAAATGCTTGTTTCTGAAACACAAGATAGATTTTATCTATAAACTTGAGTTATATGGACGACAAGTATATAGATTGGAACAATAAAGGAAACATAAATACCTTAAAATAAACTTCATTAGTGCAACCATGATGAGCAAAATATAACTAGACCAATGTTGCCATATGCAGAAATGAAAAGATGTGATTTGCTGTTGCCAAAGAGAGTAATAAAAACTGTACTGCGTAAAAGCAATAAAATGAGATATTCAACAGTTAAAAGCTTCAAGATAAAAAGATGAAAATATAATTTCAAGAGAATGAAGAAGTACGGCTAAAATAAGATAAGGGGAGAATATGAGAATTATATATATATATATATATATATATATATATGACAAAATAACAGAGGAATAGAAAGAAGAGGAAATTTCCTTCATATTGCCAAAAAAAGTGATGGAAAAGCGATTGTGAACTCTTCTAGTTCCCGATTACAGCTAGCTGCTAAGCCATGGCGCACTCTCGGACGTCAGCATATGAATAGGCAAAGACAACGAAATGTCGTCATAAATTCAGACATTAGACTTGCATGAAAAAATCCTCCTACAGGTATACGATGATTATGAATTAAAGAAAACTATTGACATCAAAGTTTACAGGTCTTTGATTCAAATAGTAGTATTTGAGAATCTATATAAATAAAATTTAAAATCTGTCTGTCTGTCTGTCTGTCTGTTTGTCCCGTCATCACGAGAGAACGGCTGAACCGAATTTGATGAAATTTTGTGGGTAGCCTGTAAATAGTCCCACTTAAAATTTAGTCCATGTTTGGAGTTTCTACGATCAATGGTTCTCGAGATATTAGCAAAAAACGAATATTTCGTTTGTCTCATCATCACGAGAGAACGGCTAAATCGAATTTAATGAAATTTTGTGAGTAGCCTTGAAATAGCCCCTCATAAATTTTGCCCAAGTTTCGAGTTTCTAATACCAGGGGTTGTCGAGATATTAATGAAAAACGAAACTTTATCCTTGGAGTTCTACTCTCCAACTCCGTGGTTTATCCAAACGGAAAGGATGAAAATCGTTTGTTTAAAACGTCAACGTGAATTAAAACTTCATTTCCCAGCTTAGTGCAGGATGTTTGCATTAATTAGTCACTATCTGAAAGCATGAATTGTTTGAAACATGAATTTAAATGGAAAATCTAACTCCATGGTTTATGCTTCACAAGCATTTACTAAACGATGAAAATTATAAGGAAATCAAAATGGTTATTATTTTTGCATTTTATGGGGAAGAGATCAAAATGGTTATTTAATTTCTCAGTTTATGAGGAAGATTCTTTTTTATATTATGTTGCTCAGCAACGCAATTAAATTAAATATGTTTGTAAATATTTGTTATTATTATTTCTATTTGAATAATAAATAAATAGATGTAAAAATATATTTTGTAAATGAACGGTTTGATTGTTCTTTTAATTATATAAATTGCGGCCTGCGTACATCACTTTCATTTATTTTACCAAAGAGGTTTCAAGCTCATATATTGTGTTTACCCAATAAATTCATAAATTCTTCTAATACAATTTTAGTGTTTTCATTTAGTATATACAAACGGGATCAGGATATTTTATTTCTCAGATCTGCAAATTCAGAGCTACGAATTTTGCAGAATATCTCTAAATAACCTCTAGGTAACTTTTCTTAAACTTTACCAAATTAGCGGAAATGTCTCCAAATTGATAAAAATGACTCAAATCAATTAAATTAAATTTGTTTTTTTAGAAGAGAGTACGGAAATGATGTTTCGGTAGCATTTGTCGGTCAGTCCGTCCATCCTACTTAGTAACACATTTAACGAATTTTTTTAATATCACCAAATTGATAAAAATATTTGTAAATCCGTAAAAATATCATGGAATTGATAAATTAAAACGCTTAATAAATGAAATTAATTGTGTTTTGTTAGGGGATAGTATTGTGATGATGTTTCTTCAATTTGTCGCAAAATGGGACTATCAGTTCTACAGTCCCACTTGGCGATAAATTTGGCGATTTTTTAAGTTATCGCTAAATTGACGAAAATGTCGCCAAACCTTCCATGGAGATCACATTATTAAGACGATATGATTTCCATCAATTTAGTTGAAGCAAATGATATCATGTCGCTTAGCAACGGATCCAATGTGTTATACGGCATACGATTTTTAGTAAGTCTTTTCCGATTTGAATAATAAAGATATGTATATAAAATAAATTTCATTGACATTGCATTTTAGACTGGATAATATCAATTACGGTCTTCGGGTTTAAACATTATTATCATTGATATTTTCGGGGACTGTTGATTCAGGGATTACTGATATTTTCAAGTTATTATGCCATTGTTTTATTATGACAAAAAATGTTTAAACTCATATTTTGTACGTTTTACGAGTAATCTTTTACAAATGCACGGGTATATCTTCTAATCTACGAGAATATAAGTAGTACAGGTATATTGGCATATATTTTGATATATTTTGGCATATATTGGAATCAATTACGACCTTCTGGTATAAAGATTACGGGGATTATTGATATTTTCAATTTATTACGTCACCTCTTTTATTTTGGCAAATATTTTTGAGACTCATATTGTAATACGGGTAATCTTCTACTAACACACTGGCATATTTTCTTATCTGCGACAATAAAAATAGTACGGGGTTGCATATACTGATTCAACTCCTTTTTTTTCTTTTGTAAATTTCCTTACAAAAGGGACTAGGATGTTTTATTCTTCAGATCTGCCCGTGAAGATAATTTTGCATAGTGACAACAGATATTCTTACACTTCTCTTTATAAGCAATAAATTTAATATTTTAACAGAATTTACACATGATTGAGAATTATAAGTTTCTTTATATTATATACTCCGTACGAAGAACGGGTATGCTGCTAGTATACTATATGACGGAGTGTTTTTTTATCAACAAACCAGAGGCATCCCAATGGGAGGTGGATGCTCGTCAATATTGGCAGATATTTATCTATACCGTTATGAAACCCATGCTCACATCAATAATGATATCGTGGTTTTGAGATAAGTGGACGATGTGATAGCAGGATCAAAAGACTCCAATCAAGAACTAGATTTCAGTTTTTATCCAGCTAATCTTACCTTAATTAAAAATAAGCACCCAAATCCAGATATTATACAATTTCTTGATCTAAATATAATTGAAATAGATATTACAGCAAGATATTTTATTATCTATATATATATAATTGAAAATCTGTCTGTCTGTCCCATCATCACGGGAGAACGGCTGAACCGAATTTAATGAAATTTTGTGGGTAGCCTTGAAATAGCCCCACTTAAAATTTAGTCTATGTTTGGAGTTTCTACGACCAGTGGTTCTCGAGATATTAGTAAAAAACGAAACTTCCGTTTGTCTCATCATCACGAGAGAAAGGCTGAACCGAATTTAATGAAATTTTGTGGGTAGCCTTGATACAGCCCCCCATAATTTTTGTCCAAGTTTCGGATTTCTAAGACCAGGAGTTGTCGAGATATTAATGAAAAACGGAACTTTTTCCTAGGACTTCTACTCTCCGTGGTTTATCCAAACTGAAAGGATGAAAATCGTTTGTTTAAAACATCAAAAAGAAATAAAACTTTATTTCTGAGTTTGGTGGAGATTTTTTGCGCTAATTAGTCACTATCTGAAAGCATGAATTGTTTGAAACTTGAATTTAAATGGAAAAATCTACCTCCATGGCTTATATTTTTCACAAGCTTTTACTCAACGATGAAAAGTATAAAGAAATCAAAATGGTTATTTAATTTCGCATTTTATGAGGAAGATTCTATCTTATGTTGCTCGGCAACGCAATAAAATTAAATGTGTTTGCTAATTATTATTTTTTTTTCGATTTGAATAATAAATAAATGGATATAAAAATATATTTTAGAAAAAAATGGTTTGATTTTTCTTTTAATTATATTAATTGCGAACAGCGTACATCACTTTCATTTATTTTGGCAAAGTTCAAGCTTATATATCGTGTTTAGCTAATAAACTCATTTATTCTGTCTACCCAATGAATTCATTTATCCGATTGTTGAAACAGAAAAAGAGTAGAACGGGTAAACTTCTAATAATATTTTAGTGTTTTCATTTATTATATATAAACTGGAACACCATATTTTGTTCAGATTTGCAAATTTAGAGCTACGAATTTGGCTGGATATCGCTAACTTGGCAAATTTCTTAAACGTTGCCAAATTGGTTGAAATGTCTCCAAATTGATAAAAACGATGTAAATCAATGAAATGTATTTTGTTTTGCTAGAAGAAAGTACTGAACTGGTGTTTCGTTGGTATTTGTCTGTCAGTCCAACCGTCTTACTTAGTAACACATTTAGCGAACTTTTAAAATATCACCAAATTGATAAAAATGTTTGTAAATCCATAAAAATATCTTGAAATTGATAAAATTGCGCTAAATAAATGAAACTGTGTTTTTAGGGAATAATATTTTGATGATGGTTCGTCAATTTATCGCCCAGTGGGACTGTATTTTCTACAGTGCCACTTGGCGATACATTTGGCGATTTTTTAAAATGCCGCCAAACCTTCATTAGAGATCGCTTTATTCAGACGATATTTTGACCACCAATATATTTGAAGCAAATCATAACACGTCGCTTAGCAACGGATTTAAATTCAGTGTGTTTATGAAGAAGAAGATTTTTATTAAATATTTTCCGATTTTAATAATGAAGATATGTATATGAAATAAATTTCATTGCCATCGTATTTTTGACTGGATAATATCAATTACGATCTTCAGATTTAAACATTATTTTTATTGATGTTTTCGGGGATTATTGATTCAGAGATTATTGATATTTTCAATTTCTTATGCCATTGTTTTATTGCGAAAAAAATGGTTGAAATTCAGATATTGTACGTTGTACGAGTAATCTTCTACAAATGCACGGCTATATCTTCTAATCTATGAGAATATAAATAGTACAGGTATATTGGCATATATTTTGACATTTATTGGCATATCTTGGAATCAAGTACGGCCTTCTGGTATGAAGATTTCGGGGATTATTGATATTCTTAATTTATTAATCAATCTGTTTTATTTTGGCAAAGACTTTTAAGACTCATATTATAACTCATATTATATACTAATATACTCATATTATATACTAACACTAGGACATATCTTCTAATCTAAGACATTATAAGTAGTATGGGTATATCTACCAATATAATTTTAGCACTTTCATTTCGGCACATATTGGAATAAATTACTGCCTTCTGGTTTAAAGATTACGGATTTATAGATATTTTCAATTTATACATGTAATCTACTAATGCAGGTTATATCTTCTAATATTCGCGTATCTAAGTAGTACGGGTCCCATACAATTTTAACGCTCTTATTTTGCATATATTGATTCAATTCCATATTTTTTGTTAATTTGCTTACAAAAGAGGCCAGGATGTTTTATTCTTCAGATTTGCCCGTGAAGATAATTTTGAATAGCGAGTACAGACATTCCTAAACTTCTTTTTAGGAACATTATGTTAAATACTTTAGCAGAATATTTTGATTAAAAATGTCATTTAGTATATTATAGGAATTTGCACATGAGTGTGAATTTTAAGTTTCTTTATATTATATACTCCGTACGAAGAACGGGTATGCTGCTAGTATATGATAAAAGAGAAGATTTTAAATTTGATTACAGTTTTTTTTATCGGTTGGAACTCGAATATTCATATTAATATATACAGAAATATATTTATCAACCACTTATATAGAAACAATAGACTGATTACTGAAATTAACAGAATGGAAAGTGATAGTAATCTTATAAGACAGGCAAAATAACAGAAATATCCAAGGAAATTTGTCATACGTCACTTAACGGATTTCTACTCAAAGCAACCCGATTACCTAAAAAACTTGTTGCAACTGATGAATCAGGAACGACAACAAGTAAATTGTAATCAAAAGATCGGAAAGGACAAAAGACGTTGGTTAAGTCATATGTAATAATGTTTTAAAGTTTGAAATATTGAAATTAATATCTAGGAGGTAATTTATGTTAATAATTCCAGTTGAAACGTTTGAATGTTTGCAATGATGGGGATTGCTATTTTTGTAATGGCAACAATAGGACGCTTTCAATCAGTCATATAAAAGGAATGACCTTTGATTAGAGTACTTAAAAAAAAAATAGAAAGAGAAAAAAAAAGGTGCGTGGTGTAGCAGTTGAGAGAATCATGGTGTATGTTGTATGTATTTGTTGTCGTGATTATTATTATATTTCCTTATTGTAAGTTATTTGGATGCTTCATGCAGGTCTAATGTCTGAATTTATGACGACATTTCGGGGTCTTTGCTTATTCATATGCTGGCGTCCGAGAGTGCGCCATGGCTTAGCAGCTAGCTGTAATCGGGAATTAAAAGAGTTCACAATCGCTCTTCCGCCACTTTTTTTGGCACTATGAAGGCAATTTCCCCTTCTTTCTATTCTTCTGTTATTTTGTCATGTTTTCGGTATTATTAGAATAAGCTGCTGATAACGCTATTCTATTAAATACTTTTTAACTCTTATATTTTTAAATTGTTTTTCCTTCTGGATATTATATATATATATATAATATACGTCAATCTTGCCATTATTTTATTTGTTTTAAATATTTATTAACTATAGTGACTCTCTATAGATAAAATTAAATAGGGCACTCCAAATCCAGCTAGGCTGTTTCTGAATGAATATTAACACCCGTGATTCGTCTTTAATAACACCCGTGAACAACTTATATAAAAATCAATTATTCTTCAATTAAAAATAATACTCTGTAGAAAAAAAAGAATAAATGCTACGTCATATCCAGCATTTGTTTTGTAACTTATAATCCCTTCCTACTACTAATAATATAAAACACTGAAAAAGAAAGAATTAAGAAATCCCTATTCCGTATTTTAAATTGTTTCATTGAATTCCTTGTATTGTTTTCTTAGTCTATAGAAGACATCGTGAAATCGGTGGCTAATGCACCGGATTCACGTATCAAGTCGTATTGTATTGTATTGCATTCGTTGTTCGTGACATCTTTCAAAAAATTTCACTGAACTTTAATATCGCCAAGCAGTCGAATTCCCACTGATGTGGCTGTCCACTGTGAAAATGCTGTAGGGTTCCTTTCGTCCAACTTTAGACGAAACTTGGAGGCGGCGCATGCGCAGTTCTTTCTTTCGAGCTGTATGGCGCCCCTTTCCCTATCTAGGCTTTTTAGACATACCCCTGCCCCTAGTTTGTATTAAATAGTCGTAGGCCGTTCAAACCACTAAACCCAAATTCTAATATTTCGGCACTGCACATCAATAATGTTTAGTTGTGTTCAACTGTGGCTGGGGAAGCCTATATATATTTTCTTTTCAAAGGATCCTACAGTTCAGTTCAGTCTCTAGAGTAGAAATCTTGTTGGTAATAGTAGCTTAGCATGAGATTTTTGACTGGGGAGGCTGAGCGATTGCTGTTTTTAGACTTTTCACTTTCAATAAGCTTTATTTCTTTGTTGAGTAAAATTAAATAATATAACATAAAAATTCAAAGAGATGCATGAGATTTTAAAATATTTTACCTAAGATGAATACATACAAGATATAACATTTTAAATTTTTTCTTATTCTAAATTAGATGAACTTTTACAATCATTTTATTAAATATGGAATCATGGTCACCCATAGGGGAGGACAAGGAGGGCGGGGATTGGACATTATTTTTAACAAAGGCGGGCATTAAACCTAGTTGATGTTGTACACCTTATGCTTGAGTTTGCAGCCTCCGCCTGAAAAAAGTTCTACTGGCGCCTATGTATGTTAGGAAAAACAAAACATATTTTACTAGCAAGTGACAGAGGAAAAATATCAGTTTTTTGAATATAAAAACTAGAACTAATGAAGCTAAACAGTTCAAAAGAATGCACTGAAAATTGGTGAAAAATAAATCTGGAATGCAAGCTTAGTTGAAAATCACTGTAGGCAACAACGTCCTTAAACAATTTTGTATATAAATTATTTACAAATATATATATTATACTATAAAACTTTAAAATACTTCATAATTACAATATAGTATCTCATAATTACAAAAATTCGCTAGAAAATTATCAATCGTTTTTGTCTAACCGAGATTCTCGTATAACAGGCGATTTTTAAAGGGAAATCAGGCTCTTTCTATAATCCCAAATGCGTAAACGGATAGATGCTTCGTCATATTGATGACAAGATAAAGAGTCTACTTCGTAAACTACTTTAGTTTAATGGTAGTCATTATCGGTGTATTTATTCATCTTGATATTGTTCAAAGTTAGGTGAATATCAAGTTATTCGTGGGAAATGCAAATTCTTTAGTATTACAAATAATGGTTATTTCCTGCAAAGATTAATTGATAGAACCATGTTTGACCCAAAATGGCAGATCCATTAGCCCTGCCCAAGAAATTTTATTTTTGATGATTCTCCACCGTCACCTAACCGTCACTGATGAAACACCACGTCCCACATCCAATCATTATCTTAAGTTAGACCGTTTCAAAAGGTTGAAAATGGGGGGGGGGGGGGGGGGCAATAGCCACACCTTTCTGTAGGATAGTTTCTTTCTCTTTTTATCAGCAAATGAGGTGCTTAAGAGTTGGGAGGTTTTAATACCATGTTTTTCTCAGTACACTGTGAAGGCTGGAGGATTTTAGTCTCTGAAACAATACGAGATGCGCTTTAATGAGAAGAAATACTTTGAAACGTATCATTTTAAGCAAATAAAGCGTAACAATGTTCTAAAGAATACATATATATAATATCGTACTACAGCTGAACTGGATTTTTTGGAAAGGGCATTTATTTATTTGAACTCTGATAATATGGCAAGTGATAAATAAGCAGTTAATTACGGCTCTGTAGCCTGGAAAAATATCCTACATATACATCCATAACTTTAAAAGTTGACTTTAAAACTTCCTAAACCGTTTGTTTTACCTTCATTTTCGTGCTTTAAAGTAGTTTGGCCAATTGTTATTTGTATTTAGATTATAATGTTAGCTGATTTAGCTTCTGAAACCAGCTACTTCTTTATTTCTGTTCACACTCTTCTATGTTATACAGTTTTATGTTTCGGTATTTAAGCAGTTTATTCTTATGTTATTTGAATATTATTTTCAATTCCTGGCTTATTTGCTTGTTATTTTTATGCAGTTTGATTGAATTCTATTTAATTGATAGGAGTAGGTCATATAGCAGCTTTCGAAACTGAGTACTTATTCCAAATTGTATTATTACTCTTTAAGTTTCATTGATTGGTAATTTTTAGTAGCTTAATTGAATGTTATCAGATTTCAGTTATACGAAGTTAGTTTATATAGCGTCTGAAATCGATTGCTGCCAATTTTTTGGAATAATCTTATTTCCTATTACATTCACTGCTATTTTTAAAGGGATGTCAGATGAAGTTAGTTGATAAATTTAGCTGAAATAGCTACCAGTTACTTCTTCATTTTTTCGCTTATTTTTCTTATTCCAGATTCGTGGTTTGGTAAATGTTGTTTGAATATGGCTAGTGTAGCACTCCCAAACTAGTTGTGTTTTCCTAATTTTTGTTATTTCCTTAATTATTGGTGTCTATTTAGTTACATTTTGTTTAACTGGTTTTGAAGTTTCGTGCTTTGATGAATATAGCTTAACCCCCGAAGCAGCTTGTTTCTTTCATTTTGTTACTTATTTCATATTCTCGAAGATTTTGAATATGGTTATCCTAATTTTAATTTTTATGTCTCTTATTTTAGCTTTCATCATATTTTACTCCTATTTAGTTACTATTTTGCACTTTCTTCTTTTAGATTGGTTTGTCTATTTCTTCCTCCCTATAATTTCTTATCTCACTGTTACATTTCTCACTATACTTTTGCTAGTAATTTAAAAGCTTTAATTTTTTCTCTCTCAGTTTTATTTTTAATCTTATATCAATGCGGTATCTTCCATTTCTTCCTTTGTTTTAATGAATGGGCTAGGCTGCCTTATCGGCCTGTATTGATGATATGTTTATGGTTGGGGCTTGATTTCAATGTCTGTTACCCCTGCTACGAATTCTCGCTTTGGGTCTTCCATATCTATCTATTCGATTGTTTGTCTGTCTACCACCTTGCAATTATACTTTAGCATTGTTAAGAGAAGACACTGTTTTATAGCCTGAAGAAGAAGCCTATAAAATCCCTCGAAACAATTGAGGTCCCCTAATTTTCATATGTCTGCTTTCTTTAAGGAAGTATTGAAAGTTCTATTTCTTTATGTTCTTAAACTGTTTAAAAGTATCTTCCAGACAAAATGTTAGTATAATGTCCCCAGGGTCGTAGCCACAAACGAGTTTCAAGAGAGACTGGAGTGAATTTCAAGAGAGCTCAACAGTCCTGAAGGAGGAGCTCACTAGAAGCTTTTTTTAGGGGGGCAAAGGGAAATGTACTAAAATATTAAATTTCAGATATTAAATAAATATCTCCATTAAAAATACATTTTAATAAATTCTAACTAAAGACCGTACATTTTATACTATTATTTTGTGTTATTAACTCAATGTTTATGTACTATAAAGCCTATTAATCATTAGCACCTGTAAACTGTAACAGTTATTATTATATTTTTCAATCTATATAAATTACTACATAAATTACTAACAAATAGTTAATTGTTTAGTTATATTTGCAAGGGGAAACTCCATATAGGTACTACACATTAATATTGATATATAATAATTACAATTGATTTTAATATAAACATTAATAGGTAAAGGAGCTGTCAATTAATCAAAAAAAAAATTCTAAAAGTTAATACAAGTTAACGCGTTATATTGACTCTATAACTACCCATCAGTTGCTTTTGACTCTATAATGCATGAGAGCGAAGCCCGCATTAATACAAAAGTACCTGTTGTAGTTCAAAAGTACCTGTTGTTGTAGTACAATAGTATCCGTAGTTGTAGTACAAAAGTACCTGTATAAAAGTTGTTGTCTTAATTTAATTTTTAAAATTTATAATATTTTTAAATTAAATATTAGATAAATTGATGATCATTAGCATAATCCCAAATTCAGCTGAACTAAGAACCTTATTTCTGTACTATACAAAATGAAGTAATTTATAAAAGATTCTCAAAAAGCAATTTTTCATACAAAAGTTGGATGACATGCTGGATGAAAATTTACATCACTATTAAAAACTGACTACTTTTATCAGGGAGTCTGATGTATACTCTTGGGGGGGGGGGGGTCTCAGCCCCCTCTGGTACCTGCTTGGCTACGGCCATGAACGTCTCGTAACGGGCAAATAATGTCGGACGTAACTTCAATGTTAAACTAACTGGCAATAAATATTAAAAGTTGACTCAAAATAAATTTTAAAAAGTTAAATTTAATTTTAAATTTTTAATTTAACGGATAGGTTGAACGGTCTGGTTAGAAAGAAAATAATTCTCAAAAATAAAAGTGATCTATTTCGATTTTGAAGCTATTATAAATTATCGCCAGACTAAAAATCGTAAATCGAAGAATTTCTTATGGTGTCAACAAAACTATATAATGCTCCCGAAAATTGAAAATGCGACTTTAAACTAAAGCGAGAATTGTGCATAGAGTACGTAATGTGAACTACAATCCCATCCTGGACAACAAACTTTAAAATGCATGCTGACATAGGCGACAGTAATCTAGGTTACATGACTAACTCATCAATTGATCAGTGATGGAGATGCGATGGAAAAACCGGGAAAAACGGGTTTTGTTCCCTCTCTTTTCTGAACAATCAATACCTAAAATGATCTGCAGGAATATCTTTCGCTCATCCACCCACCTCTTGGCAAGTCTCTCATCCAATCCCGTTTACTGTTTGGCTCCGCTGAGTCATCGGAGGGCTAGCCAGATGACTAAGTATGCGCCACGAGGGGGGGTTTTCCAGGGTGTTTCAGGACTCATTCGTTACCCTGCAGTGATCGAGGAGAATTCCCACGAAACAATGAAATGTTACCGAAACTGATTTCAACCATAATGGAATTAAGCTGCAAAAACGTTTCTTTATGCTAATAGTAATGTTCCATATGTATGTAGATCGATACACTGAAGATAAACATAAATAACTCTATGCAAAACGCTAGTTTATCGAAATTATGTTAGAGAGGTCCAACTTTTTTTTTACCCTGTGGCCAAAAATATTTTTAATCTCATGTCGATTCTAATATTTTCAGTAAAGACTACAAATAACCGTCTTTATTTAATATATCATCATGACGTACATGGAAAGTTTTTCAAAATGAAATGGCGCTTTCGGACAACATACATAATGTCCATCAACAGTGGCAATAATAAGGAATTGATAGACATGAGCTTTTATATAAACAGAAATCGTGAATACAAATTTGCATAGGGTAAATCGGATAAATTAATACTAATATTAACATAGATACTAAAATTAACATTATTTAATAGATACTAAAATTAACATTATTTAGTAGATACTAAAATTAACATTATTTAATAGATACTAAAATTAACATATATTACAAATATAGGTATTTGTAATATATGTTAATTTTAGTGTCTATTTATCCGATTTTCTCTATGCACAGTTTATATTTGAATATCCAAGTAACTCTGCTACAGAACTAGAGTTTAAATTGCGGCACTGTTTAGTAATGCCGGACTCTGTGAGATGATTATGATTTGCTGCGAATGCAACTGTTTTTCTAGTTCAGAACGCAAAAGATCCTCAACCAATTTAAAAGATGAAAGGATAGTCTCATTTCCCCATAGATTTTGTTAAAAAAAATCTGACAGAAGAACAAAATTACGATTATTAATATTTATTTTATTTAAGGGTTAAAATAAATTTTTACCACAATCATACTTCTGTCCTTAATACTTTCAAAGACAAACTGCTGAAAGAAAATCGTTTTAAAACCCTGCTAAATGAATTCTGTTGTTGTTGTTGAGACCCAGACCGTCCGACCTACCAGAAAGGTGTAAGGTAACCGTTTGGACGGCCGGGAAGTGCCACCCAATTTAGACCGGAGCCCAGTGGGGGAGGCATCCACAGGGACTGTACCCTCCTTCCCCTACCAACAACCTCTCGGAAGGACTTACGGACCCACATGTTTAACGTGAACGTACTCCGCATGAACACGGCGGCAGTTGTGGCAGCGTGCAAATCCAGGGCGCAAACCACCGGGCTACCGCGCCCAAAATGTGCCAACAGCACACAGTGTTCCCAGGTGGTCACTTACCCAAGTACTAACCGCGCCCGATGCTGCTTGACTTCGGTGATCTAACGAGAACCGGTGTTTTCAGGACGGTAGGGCCGTTGGCTGCTAAATGAATTCTGTGAATTACTTCAATTTGTGTAATCAGAATTGCGGTGATTACAAGCGTATTGAAAAATCACGATAAAGTGGTGTAAGTCAGGAAGTTTTACTGTATTTCGTCTTAAATTTGCCCATTTTGAGAATCATTTTTTTTAGTTTGAGTGCATCAAGTATTGGCAATACTTCTGTAATTTAACTTTTTCCGCTAGAGGGGTTGTATAAAAATTTGATTTTTTCAAAAATATTGCACATTATTTAAATTACTATTGCATAATTTCCAACCTTATTTTAAGCATTTTTGTAATTGAAACTATGTGTCTACAATCAACGGTTAAAAATAAACTTCCAGTGTTTGCTTTTTCAAAACACAGAAAAATGAAATATGGTAAAATATATTTTACAACTTGTAAACATAAATAACTGTTTAATTATTTAATTTCTTAATAACATAAACTCGGCCAAGCCCGATCCACTTAAAATTTGTGAAACGAAGCCTAGACAGGCCTATAGGGTGTTCTTGACGTCTCTCTCTCTATCCGTGAAATAAAACATTGAAAGATTTATGGTTCATTGCATTTTGAAACACAAACAGTTTACACTAGAGTAGCGAGAGAGATAGTGATGGTTTATTAAGGCTCTCTAGTTTACACCAGTTTCTGCAAACAACGAGGGAGGTCAAGTTCAAACCAATGTAATAAATAACAGATTTCAAGAGTAAGCACGTAACCACCAACATGTGTAAAGCTCCAGGGGGAAAAAAATAAAAGACATTTAAGGAAAATAAGCGAATGTAGAATGATTCTTGTTACAGAGAGAAAAAATAAAAATGGATGAACTTTATATAGATTAGTCGTCTCCAAAGTGAGGTGGGTATAAGCGAGTGGATACGTGAATGTCCGCCAAGAAATGTAATATTCCCTTTTTGCATATTTTTTTCTAAGGCAAGTTTGAAATTAACAAAAAATATGAAAATTAATCAAAGAATAACAAATATTAATTTGTATTTCTAAATTACATGTTTAGAACAATAAATACTTTTGCGCTATTCAAAATAATGGAGGAAATTAATCAAGGGTTTAACGGCATGACGTATTTGTCTCCGAAGTCGTCAAAAACTTACTTTACAATATAACAAAAAATTCTTGTTGTGTAAATAAGCGAATAAAATAAAAAATAATAGAACAGATTTAGGGAAGGAAGAGAAAGTTTTATAAAAGCAAGAAAGTGTTCAACTTATCATCCTCACCGTCCATCGTCAATACGTAACGAGCGATGAGATGATCAGTGAGAACAAACACCTTACAGCAAGGTTTTTAGAACTTTTCTCCTGGAAGTATTTACTTTGAATCCAGTAATGATACAGGGCATTATTTTAGCCCCGCCCACCGTTACGCAAAATTCTAAGCACTCTGGATACAATGAAGCGAATTCTGTCCTATAACAGAGCCAGAGCGTTGCATAAAAGCACGATTATGGTGGATGATCAGTGAAGCACTTTTTTGTTTTAAGCAACTCCCTGTTATCAGGGCCCAATTTAGACTAACTGGGGTCCGGGGCAGATCTTCCTCTGCCCCCCCCCCCCTTTACCTCTTGGCAATTGAAATGAACAAAAATACTTTTGAAATGAACAAAATACTTTTCAAAAACATAATTGCATTCCAGAAAAAGGGAATTTGAATTCGAGGTTTCAGCAGAAAAGCACGTTTCAAACATCCCTGAACTTGAATCGAACGTGTTTGAGGTGATGTCTGTGTGTATAGTAGACAGTTCCAATGGTGTCTAGAGTTAAATACTATCGCCATTGTCAGAAACTGGCTATTCTATCGGTTTTAATTCGAATTGTATGGCTGTCCTGATGTGAATGCAATTTCGAACTAACCGCCATTTTTTGTGTAGTTTCAATTGATTGTTCTCTATGTCTTAATCTTTTATCTTGAGCTAATTATTATTGCCTTTTCTCATTTTTGCCGTGTTTTCTTTTTTATTTTTACTTATATTTTTCTTTATATTTATATATTTTTAATTGTGAATTTTGTATCCTTATATTCTTCTCATCTCCCTTTCCTTTGTAGTGATATGTTACCTTCTATCTTTATCCTTAGTCTTGGTCTATAGTTACTCATTTGTAACAGATATGCTAGAGATGGGTTTTTTTGTACATACAGTAGTTTATGCATAATTTACGATTAAAATCTTTCATTTTATATATATATATATATATATATGTGTGTGTGTGTGTGTGTGTGTATGTGTGTGTCCGTGAACCTATGGAAGCGATATCTCATAAACGAATGGAATGTTTCGAATGAACACACACACACACACACATCCCCTCAAAACAGTTCGATTTAAAGTCAAGAGTGCTTAAAACGTGCTCTTCCGTCAAAAACTCGAATTCGAATTTTCGACCCAGTCACAATACTTTCCTTATACATTACTATGTATGTAGGGAAATTTTTATTTTTTCATACTATAAATTTTGTATAGAGATAATATAGTGTCCCCGAAAATTTTTTAATTCTATATTTTAAGGATTAAGCATGTTTTAAGACCTCCTAAAGCCAATTCGAACACTTGTGGAAAGATGGCCGATGTGAAATATGGACTTAATAACTGCAAAATAAATGCACATACGCATAAAAAATTCTGTGTGTGGATACGTTATGGGAAAAACTAGAACTAAATAGAATTCGTAGCAATTGGCGTGATTATAGCCTGAATTTGAAGAGCTTCAGAGTATTATTTCTTATGGACAAACAGAATTCCCGGAACCATGGTTGTAGTCTATGAGAGAAATAATATTTTAAACTACAGTATGAATGTAACTTGTATTTACATGGCATATATGCCATGGTTAGTTACCAGCATATCCAATGAAGAGGTTGTTAAATCCTATTTATAAATCCAATGAGAGTATTTAAATCCTATTTATAAATTTATTCATATTGATTTTATTCAGGATGCATAAGTAGTAATATAGTAGTATGAGTATATTCTCTTTGTTTTGCCGGAAAAAATATATTGAATTGCATTTGAGTGTGTAAAAATGTAATTAACGAAGGAAATTAGTTCTAAATAAAAATAACTAAATATAAGTAGAAAAAGCCGTCCAAAAAGGCGTAGATAAAGTGGACAAAATTGGCGCCCACTTTGATTTGTATCCCAATGCACAATTCTATTGCAAAGAATCTGGAAAAGGGATAATCCATTTTGGTCCTTTTCTCCCTTCTGTCCATTCTCTCTTTACGGCCGAAAAACATTTGGTTCAAAAGCTTCACTCATCCTTTTTAAGAAGGACACTCCCATTGTAGATAATAGAATCGATGGACCTTTTCATGTGATTCTGAACAATTTTGTTCAAAATCCCACGAATGCGCCAGAAAAGGGCGTTCCCCAAATTAAGGAAGACCTCCCCCCTCTCTATTGCAGATAACAGTATTCATGGGCCGGTTTCGCGCTTATCAGGGCCCATCAGCATGGAATAACTGTTAACTGCAATGCCAACAAAAATCTTGCTAATTACCACAATTTTGCGAACTTCTATGGGAACTGACAATTTCCATTTTTCCACGTAACCGCACAAGATTCGCATACAATTTCGCTCGAGCAATCACAAAGCTGAAAAGGCTAAGTTCAAAATCAAATGAACCCGCCAGAAACGGACGTCTCCTAAAATAAGGAGGCCATTCCCATTGCAAATAACAGTATCCATAGGCTGGTTTTGTCTCTTATTACGAGCTTATCAGCATGGAATAACCGTTAACTGTAAAGGCAGCCAGAAAACTTGCTATTTGTCGCAATTTTGTGAACTTCTGTGGGAACTTCGTCTTTTTCGAAAGTTTGAGGTTGGGATTTGAGTCCTTGCCTCGGTACGGTTTCATAAATATTAATAATCTTATTCAATTAAAAAAAAAATTAAATAAATGAAGCTATAATTTTTATTTTAAAAATCATAATTTTTTACAACCAGATAACAGCATTTTCGAGGTCACCAAACTACATATTATAACGAGAGAAAACTTGAACTTTATTTCAATAGATAAAGTTCAAGAAATTATATCTAAAAATATGTCTTAATAAATAAATAACAAAACAGCTTATTTTTAATTGTCAACTGTTTTTAAAAAACGTTTTCCTTCAGGTATTCGAAATTTATGTCGTATGGCGTGGCGTAGTATTATGTCGTATGGCGTGGCGAGGTATTATGTCGTATGGCATGGTACCAATTTATTCCCAAAATGGCTATCTTATAAAAAGTTTTATTTTCGGAAAAATAAAAAGGATGGATACATATTTTAATAACTTACTATATCTAACTAAATCCATGTGTATAAAGCGGAAAGAATGCACGCTAAACAGTTTGGATCAGCTGATTAGAACGCCACATATTAGGGATACATATTTTTCTAGTTGCGTTTCTACAGAGAAATAATCTCAGCAGATTTTAAGTATGACAGCACACTTTCATATTTCCAATTTCTATTGGGAGAAAGTGTGTGTATGTGTGTGTGTGTTTGGGGGGGTGGGGTGGAATATACACTCTTGCTGGTAATACAACTGTCATTCACAATTTCTGCAATTGTTAAAATTTGTATATAAAAATGATATATTGCGTTAACTTTGTTTAAGTATGATAGCACAGTTGTTAATTTTCTGTTTCTATAGAGAGAAGGGGGGGGGTGTAAACACTATTGCTTGCAATACACTTGCTATTCACATTATTTTTGTTATTGTCCTAAAATTTTTTGTATAAAAATTGAAATATGAAATAATGGCATACAAATAAATCACTTGCACAGAAATTAACCACGAAACTAGTGTCTAAAAGTATTTTTCATCCATGCTAGTATTCTTCATTCACAGAATGTCTATCGTCGACTTTGCTAAATTTCTCAGAAGTTGTTCATCATTTATGCCCATAAATCTATTAAAATTTTTAACATATTTATTAAAATGGTCTAGATTACATTGTGCATCCTCACCTCAGGATGCATCCTCGCCTAAAAAAAAATGTTCTATCACTTTTAAAAATAGTGGTACGAAAACACGAATGGTTAATTAGTGATCTAGAATAATAAGAAATATTTTTTTTTTTTTGCCACAGTTCTCAAAAAGAATCTTCGTTTGTAATAAATAGCAGTATTAATGTTTATGATAAGAATATTATTTCACTATGATTAGTAAAAATTAAAACATACTTTTTTTTTCTCTCCTGCCATGCATATCATGCTAAACATATAGATAAAAATGCTAAGATGAAAATGAAAATATTTTAAAGGGGCGTGTGTGTACACCCAAACAACCCCTTGACCATAAGGCTATTGGGGCCCATAGCTCAGGTGATTCAAAAGTAATCATTTTATATTGAAATAGGACTACATCTTCATATGATACTTTCTTCATCAACTAATTACACATGATTGAAATGAAATAATGTCACACGAAAAACTGAAAAAGGGGGGATAGAGGTAAATGGGAATTAAATAATTGTATTTTGTGCCATAATATGTTATAATTTTATATATTTCCTATATTTTATAGAAAAGCATTTTCACTAAAATGTCCAAATTCTATATCGATTAAACATGCAAAAACCTTCTGAACACGTTTCGACAATTTAGGAATCATGGCTATTTCAATATTTGAGCCCATATTTATGAATTTAGACATCATTTTGCATTTTATTCTGAAACGTTATTTTATAAACGAAAAAATGCAAATAAAGTTACATAGTTTATTATTGCAAATATTACATTGTTTTATATTTGACTGTATGCATATAATATATTAAAATAAATTAGATGTAAAAATGGCCCAGACGTATTACGCCTCAAAGCAGATTTGGATATTGCTAACATAACTTTCAAAGATAAAGTTTATCTGGATAAAAGTGGAGAATTCTACATTGTATGCAAGCATGCACACAATTTTTCCATATATTTTATAATTATTTTTAAATATATTATACATATTCTTTAATTTGTTTACTTGTAATCTATTTTATATCATATTTTATTTGCAATTGTTTTGAAATTCAATTTGTTATACGAAATTGACTTCATTAATACAATTCATCTTTAGTAATAAAATTCTTTGGTAATAAAAATATTTTAATCCTATTTCGCATTTTTCTTCATGCATATTCTTTCAAATCTTATAACGTATAACACGTGTAACAACTTTCCATTCATCCTCATCTTTAATGCTAAGTTAAAAAAAACCCACAAGAAACAACAAAAAAGAACAGAAGGTACACTACACAGTTTAGGCGATAAATCGCCAAATCACGAATGTCCTTCTCCTCTTCCAAGGTAAATGGAAGAGAGGTAGGCCATTCGTTTCTGGCAACCTACTCCTGTCCAAAGTTCTTGGAATTACTGGTCCCCCTCCATCTAGCTGGTCCCTTCCGATCCGAAGCGTGGGGAAAAAATAGACATAAGAGCATGGATATTAGTTTGACGACATAGCTGTTTTAGATTTGGTAGTCTTCGTTTTTGGTAGTCCTTGGTTTATAGTGCTGTGCTCTTTGAAAAACGGCAATTCAAGCAAAAATTTGTCATTTCACAGATTTCTCAAAATGCGGATCGTAAACTTAGGCATCATAAAAGAGATGAGAAGAAGACAGTGAATGATTTGCTAAATGTTCAAGATGTATAGCAGACTTCAAATATTTTTGAAAATATGTCAGTGGTTGTTCAGTCAGGTGATTTAAATGAAATAGAAAAGCCAAATTTATATTTTGAAATCAGAAATTATCAGTATTCGATCGAAAAAATCAGTATGCGATCCTGAAGAAAAGATCAATTGCCTAACTGAAAATTACAGAAAAATGCGAGAAGACAATGAGAAAATAAAAGCAAAATTACATTTTTTTTAAGCACAGAGTGGCAATTTAAAGAAGAAAGATGATGAAAAAATTCAAAGTGAAATTGCAAAAGTCCTTTCAAAATATTTCACATCAAGTCAGATATTGCAAATTTTGAATAACGACAAAAGAACACAGTGGAAAATGGAAGATATATCTAAAGCCTTAATTCTTAGGAGCATTCATCGAAAGCATGCATACTGCCATCTTAGAGAACAAATTAAAATTTATTAATTTTTGAAAATATGTCAGTGGTTGTTCAGTCAGGTGATTTAAATGAAATAGAAAGGCAAAATTTATATTTTGAAATCAGAAATTATCAGTATTCGATCGAAAAAATCAGTATTCGATCCTGAAGAAAATATCAAGTGCCTAACTGAAAATTACGGTAAAATGCGAGAAGACAATGAGAAAATAAAAGCAAAATTACATTTTTTTTTAAGCACAGAGTGGCAATTTAAAGAAGAAAGATGATGAGAAAATTCAAAGTGAAATTGCAAAAGTCCTTTCAAAATATTTCACATCAGGTCAGATATTGCAAATTTTGAATAACGACAAATAAACACAGTGGAAAATGGAAGATATAGCTAAAGCCTTAATTCTTAATTTCATCTGAAGCATACATACTGCCATTTTAGAGAACAAATTAAAATTCCTTTGCCAAGAATTAGCACTTTAAAATTACGGACAAGGAATTTTAACCCAAGTAGTGGAAATGATGAAAGAACAGGGCAAGATACTAACAGAAATGAAGAAATTTACGGAAATATATTTACACAAATTAGAGGTCTTGGACGATTTTATAACCATCCTCTTGCTACTAATTTCAAATCTCAAATTAAAACGTTACTGCTTGGGTCTAAGCTTCCTATGCCAATAAATACAAATGTGGAAAATAACAAAGACCAAACACTAACTGCGACTTTATTTTTCAAATTAGAAGAAAAAGACGATACAGTCAGCAACACTGCAGATATTGAACATAATATTCAGTTCAGTCCTGATGTAAATGAAAAAGAAGCCTTGCGCTTTTTTTTTTGGAGGATATTTGGCATATTGTCACAAAAAAGCACAATTAGGAACTTATTCATATCTAGTGGAATCAACATCCGAAAATGACAAGAAATGGATTGAATATTTATCAAGAGGTCTTTTCACATGATACCTGGGTAGAAACAGTTACCAAATTAGAAGACATTTTTCAAAAAATCCACGGAAATTTTATTTCTAATTCAAAAAAAAATTTTAGAGAACCTCCAAAAATAAAAGAACAATTTCCTGAAATAGCTCCTGATGTTGTAAGAACATATACCAGAATCAGAACCTTCTTTCGAATAAGGCACATAAATGAACAGATGAAAGGAAAAGCTGAAAGAATTTTTGGTCATTCACGTGAAGAACAGAGAAATAAACAATGGAGAGGAGCTTTAAATTTCAAGGTTTACCCATGACCTAGTGTTAGTGCTTTGGTCGTAAGTTCAAGCCTCCTTAGCAAATGTATATTGACGGGCTGCGTGTGTTAGGTTTTCATGGTTTTCCTAACATATAACATAAATTTAACGCAGCTTCCCTTAAAAAGTCCTCCATGAAGGCAATCCTCCATACATTTATAGAATGGCCCGTTTTAAAATTATTCTTCCCTCCCTTAGGGGAACATCCGTAACCCACCCATTTGATTACTGACCTTTGTAACACTAGAATTAGCTGAAAGATCATGATATCAAACCTAGTAAAGTCACTAAAGACATGTTGGGAGATATACCTCCCCCCCCCCTCCCAGGAACCTATCGAAACATATTGAAGTTAGAAGGAATGATATTTGGAGAAATGGGAAACAACTGATTTGGTTATCGCCCCCCCCCCCCTTGGAACCTATCGCAACATATTGAAGTTAGAAGGAATGATATTTGGAGAAATGGGAAACAACTGATTTGGTTAACGCCCCCCCCCCCAGGAACCTAACGAAACATATTGAAGTTAGAAGGAATGATATTTGGAGAAATGGGAAACAACTGATTTGGTTATCGCCCCCCCCCCCCCCCCCCCATTTTTCACCTTACACAGGAGCCATGAACTTACGAGCTAAGAGGTAAGAGATTGTAGTTAGGGTACTGCATATATAGAGACATGTACTATATAAATTTCGGTGCAACCATGTCCCTATGTAACTATGTATTCATAAATAAGTCAAATATTTCAAAGTTCACGCTTGGCCTAGAACCTCGTGATTTTTAAAAATTTAGCTAATGATTAGAGGGGCTGCATAAAACTTTCGGAAAATTAAATGAATTTTTAAATATTTAGAAAATAACAAAAATAAAACCCTCCAAATCGACAAAAATTACATATCCTGAAAATCCCTTTAATAATTTTTAACGTAGAATCTCACTTTACTTTTTAAACAAAAGTTAAATGTGAGGAAAGTTATAAGTTGCAGTCGGGAGAGGGGGATTTTTTAATACAGATTTTTAAAGTTGAATAAAATACTACGGAAAAATGTGAAAATTCTGGCTCATGTGAAAACGTATGATGCTCGGGGTTTCCACCCCTTTGTTTTATTTCGTTGATTTTGGGATTGCTATAATTGCAGATGCTGTCTATGCCGGATTCGCTATGCCGGAGATTGCACGAGTCGCTATGCCTGATTTTTTTCTCGGCAGATGTCTAGACACTAAGTGCGAATTAATGTGTGATTTTCTAATTTCGTAGATTTTAAAGATAACTTTTCAATTTTTAGAATTTACCATTCTTTAAATTATAAGTGTTTTCACCAAAAAATCGCTGGAATCCGAAGAAAACTGCCATAATTCCAATTATAACACTCTCCTCTTCACTTTTTTCATCTTCTTCTTCTTCGACCCAGACCGTCCGACCTACCAGAAAGGTGTAAGGTATCTGTTTGGATGGCCGGGAAGTGCCACCCAATTTAGACCGGAACCCAGTGGGGGAGGCATCCACAGGGACCGTACCCTCCTTCCCCTACCACCAACCTCTCGGAAGGACTTACGGACCCACATGTTTAACGTGATCGTACTCCGCGTGAACACGGCGGCAGTTTGGGCAGCGGCGGGAATCGAACCCGGGACTACCGAGTGCAACCTCCGCGCGCTAACCACAGGGCTACCGCTCCCTCACTTTTTTCATCTGCATTTTGATTTGATTTATCTTAGCCTCTCCAATTGACATACAAATATAACTATTATTTAGAGCAAGCATATCTTGCTTGCTGCACGGTCGCCTGCTAAGCAGACGATTATTGACAAGCTAAAGGCGGATCAAGATGCTTATTTATTTAATGTCACTCTCGCTGCGCAGGTGTACGCGGAGTGTATAACTGGACTGAGCAGTCTATGTTTCTTTGTTTATTTAATTGAAAAGGTGATTGCTAAAGAAAAACTGACCACTAGCTACGTCCACCTCAGCTAGTTAATTATTTAACTCATTTTAATTTTAAACAAGAAAGTTCAATCATGCATAAAGTATTGATTATATAACACTTTCCAACTGGAAATGTAATTTTATTTAAGCGTCTCTAAATTGTGATACATTCAGCGCTGATATTTTTTTAAAAATCACAGTAATTTATTATATTTGAAAACTTAAAACTTCAAAAAAGACAATCAAAAATACAATGTCAGTAACCATGGAGGCAAAAGTAAGAAGTTAAAATTTCACATTAAGAAAACGCCAATATCGTTTGATTTGAGACAATAATTTAGGTGGCGCTAGGATAAGCTGTATTGCATGAATTTCTATGGCAAAAGACCTAAAATATTTTTTAAACTGTCAGTTTTGCAAAAATAAATAATTAACGCAATGCAAGTTAGAACTGAAACAATAATGAATATTCCTACTCATTCAAAATTATTTTACCTTTCAATTTATTTTTATCTCCATAGATTCTGTACTCTATCATACTACTATGAAAAAATACTGGTTAATTATACACATAATTAGTTAACTCTTAATTTAAAACTAATCAAAAATACATATACTAAATACTACGTCTTTCTGTTGCGTCAATTAGCAATAGCAGCCACATTTACTAGCACTGGCGACACCTACATATAATTCTCAAAACATTATGGCATTTTTAAGCATTTCTTCCATGGGAGTTTTATCTCCTTCTTTTTAACTCCATGCTAGTTACACTAAATGAACTTTAATCAAATAACGCCATTGTAATATAAATCGTCTGCCTCTATATGTAAAATCAATGAATATTTCATCATTTATAAAATAAAAAATATTGTAATTGCGTTGGCTCAGAATTTAGATAAACAGATAATACGTAAAAGAAATCTGATGTGTGCAGCACATGACTTTCCTTATATAATACAACGAATTTACTACTTTTACAGTAAAAAAAAAATGAATTATTTTTATAGTAGATATTTATATTCTTTCCAAGATATTGAATTTTCGTCAATGAGTCGTCATTTTCATTGATTTAGCGTCATTTTTATCCATTTGGCGAGTTTATCGTTAATTTAGCAACATTTAAAAAAGTCGCCAAGTTGGCGACATTCCACCAAATTCGTCGCCAAAATCTTGCCAAGCGTTATGGACGGAGAAGTAAGTTATTCTTACAGCAGATAAATGACTATTGGCGTTCAAATACAAAAGTATTACTCAAAGTATCTTTTTTCATGAATGGAACGAGCTAAATCCACGAGAATGATGTCACCAAATTTATCGCATGGTATTACATATGAAAAATGAACATGTTTCTCAATAGAAAATATTTTTTTTTTATTTTATCTCTCGGCGAACTATATCATTTGCTGTAGTTGCTGAAAAAGAGCCTGCGCAGCTAATAAATATTAAAACACTTTTAAAATGTAGATTAGAAAATAAATTTAATAACATTTAAAGATTAAATACATTTTACAAGCATTTGAAAAATAGGAATACTAATTAAATGCATGCCAACACACCTCCACTTGTCAAAAATCACACTTAAACATAAACATTTTCAATTTGTGCTAGAATTTCATTCAGAAATTGTAGAAAATTAAAATATATAAATTTCTTGTTATATTAAAAGCTTGCTGGGTTTGCGGATGGCAAAATAATTTCTTATTGCAGCCCACAATTTGACAGTCCGGCAGAAGTGAAGAACTATTTTATGTAATATCGTAACACTTTACAAAATAGTTATGCATTTTGTAAAGTGTTATTAGTATTACATTTGCGTCAAATTAACATTGGCGACAAACTCACTAACTCCACACAGCCTGATTAGAATCCTCGAGTTCGAAAAAGTGTTATTCACCCATTTCTACTTAAAACGGTATCGATTCTATCTTTCGTGCTATATGACCTACTTGGTTATGAATTTTGAAAATAATTTACTCATGGACATGATAAAACAATAATTAAACTCTTGGAAAGATATTTATTATAAAATATATCTTTTTTCTTTCTGGAGAATATAGCAAGAGTCAGAATTTAATTGAATTTGTTTTTCTCCCTATATTAAACAATGCTTATTTAAAAAACTACCTAACATATTTTACTGAAATTTTTTTTACATATTTTATGGGATAATTTGAATATTTCCTAAAACTTTCGAAGCAATTTGGGAATTTTAAATTCGCTTAAAAAGTGTTTGAAAAATTAGGTCCCATAGGGTTCAATGTATCTCATTTTTTCAACCCGGGTTCAATCCAAAAATAATTGGGTGATATTATTAACATTTTACAACAAAGTTGAAAAGTGTTTATGACTTTGTTCATTCTGTCTGTCTGTCTGTCCGTTAGCACGATAACTGCCGTAAAAACGACTTTATCAAAATTAAATTTTAGTATGTTGTTCAGGCGGTCTGTGGGATCAATGGGAATATAAATGAATAATATCACCCTATTACTTTTGGATTGAAAACATGAAATACATTGACTTCTATGGGACTTAATTTTTCAGACATTTTTTTAAGCAAATTTAAAATTAACAAATTGCTTCGAAAGTTTTACGAAATATTCAAATTATCCAATAAAATATATAAAAAAAAATTATACAAACTATATTCAGTAGTTTTTTAAATAAAAATTAAAATAATAATTAAACCTTTTATATGAAGCGATCACGTGACCATTATACGAAGAGATCACGTGACCCACTTCAAAATAAAATACGGCATCCATCTTGGGTCAAAATCGTGATTTTTAAAGTTCTTTTTTATTCATATTTAGTGTTGTATCCGTCCTAAAACCGCTTTATTTTTGCTTAAAAACTGTGTATCTACGTACTGAAACAACGTAATTACAATATACTTGTGTTTAAATGATCATCCAAATTTGATTATATCTACAACGAAGCCTAGTTTTCATCTGTGGAAAATGTAAACAGCAAAATATGTAGAATGAGTTGTATAAGAATTGCTACATTTCTTTAACGCAAAATTATTTAGCTCATGGAGTCTGCAATATAGCTGATATGAATGAAACATTCATTGATTTTACAGAGAGAAGGACGATTTTCTCGATGAAGTTTTAAGCATAATATTATATAATATAATATAATATAATATTATATTATATTATATAATATTAGAGTTTAATTACTTGTAGCTCTATGGTCTTAAGTTTTTAAAGAAAATAAATTATAGTATTGTGATGAATGAAATGACGTGAAAAATGTTTATGAATGAAATGCTGCTTTTATAGAGAGAGCCAGGCATGTTATATTTCGATGACGTCATTTGAGTAAATTTTAGTTATTTTCGATGATGTTTTCAAATATAATAATTTATTGTAGTATCATGATAATTTTAAAAATATTACAGAGGAATGTATCGCATTTTAGAGATGTTTAAACCAAGCAATTTATATTTCAATGCCGTCATTTGAATGAAGTTCATTTTTTTCATGAAGTTTTAAGTTTTGAAATATAATAAATTAATGTAGTATTGTGATAATTTTAAAAATATTACCGGGGAATGTATCGCATTTTAGAGATGTTTAAATGAAATTGCATTGAAGTTGGAAAGTGTTTCATAATCAATGCTTTATGCATGATTGATCTTTCTTGTTCATTTATATTCCCATAGGTCCCACAGACCGTCTGAAAAACATACTAAAATTTCATTTTGAAAAGTCATTTTTACGGCAGTTATCGTGCTAACAGACTGACAGACAGACAGAATGAACAAAGTCATAAACACTTTTCAACTATGTTGTAAAGTGTTAAAAATAATGTATTTTCACGGGCGAATGTAATTTTTGACTTTCATACTTTCTGTTTTAAAATCGGTTGGTCATAGATTACTTAGGTTATCACATTTAGAATCAACAATACCAAAACTAAAAGAATCACCCTACATTTTAATTGGGAATGATTTTCTTTTCTTTTTGCCGACCAGTGTTATCGCCTAAACAACAAGCGCACTTAAAGTCTCCTTCCTAGAGGTTTCTATAAATATAGAAAGAGAAAAATATTTTTTTGCTTTTTTTCAAGGATACAAATCGCTACAGTTTTTTTCAAGTCGCAGTTATCTATGGAACACATCATCCTGTCGAAAGGCATTTCCCGTTCCGAAAGGAAGGATATCCGCACTTTTCCTCTTTGTACATATGCTTCTATGTACTTATCACAACTAAGCGAAAATGTCTAGGATGTGTATATTTTCATAAATGTAAATACTATTCGCAGATATTACACAATCATAGCCCCTCTCAAGATCTTGAAGTGCTTATACAATCAAATGGGGTTACAGAGCTATCTATATATGGTTTATATGCAGTGGCGTAGACATGGGGTTTAGGGTGTCATCTCCGATTGGCAAAATAATTACACTTTTTTTCATAGGGTCTATATTGGATAACGAAATTCAGCACTGTAAACCTCTCCTCATTAGGTCATATCCTACACCCTTTTCAAGATCCTGGCTACGAATATGTAGAATCCAATAGAGATCCAATTCATTCATTCATTCATGACTGAATGAATAGAGATCTAATGTATCGTTTGACAATTAGGAAGGGGACACTGGTAGACCATCGATTTCAACTTAATAGTTCTCACTTTTATACCCCTTGGCTACGCTATTGTACGCGTTTACTGTATTATTTAGGAACGCGGCAGCATTCCACGATAAGTAATGCGCTAACGATGCCAAGTATATTTACTTCGAGATGGGATTTTCAGCAACCTTGGCTGCAATTAAAGTTAGAGAAATAATTTTTTCACAGCTGTCATGGGGCATGCCTAAAAATGATAAAAAAAGAAAAAAAGAAAAAAACTGCGAAAATTTGGGAATATGAAACAAATTTTTCGAAAATTCAAAAAAATTTAATAATTAAAAAAAAAACCTCTGAAATAAGAATAAACATAAAGGGTAGGTAAAAAGATATCGCTTAATTCAAATTTTAAGCAAAAAAACTCTATTTTTTAACCGATAGCAAAGAAATTTCACGTCACTCTTGGAGAGCCAACGGCCCTACCGTGCTGAAAACACCGGTTCTCGTTAGATCACCGAAGTCAAGCAGCATCGAGCGCGGTTAGTACTTGAGTGGGTGGCCACCTGGGAACACCGCGTGCTGTTGGCACATTTCGGGTGCGGTAGCCTGGTGGTTTCAGCGCTAGATTTGCACGCTGCCACAACTGCCGCCGTGTTCTTGCGGAGTACGATCACGTTAAACATGTGGGTCCGTAAATCCTTCCGAGAGGTTGGTGGTAGGAGAAGGAGGGTACGGTCCCTGTGGATGCCTCCCCCACTGGGCTCCGGTCTAAATTGGTTGGCACTTCCCGGCCGTCCAAACGGTTACCTTTCTGATAGGTCGGACGGTCTGGGCCTCAACAACAACGTCACTCTAAGAGTCTGATTTTCGAAAAGGTCGATATTCCTTTTACACCGATATTTAAAGATAGCAAACAATTGATAAAATGCATTTTTCATGAGTTTTATTTTAAATATGGGGTCTAATAAACTTTTCGATATACGGTCCTAAATATTTGTCAGCATGAAATGTATCATTACTTATCTCTTGAAAAACTCAAAATTTATGTTTGTTATCTTATTTGGTCATTTTTTACAATTATAGCAGTAAATATGTTTCTGCAATCGCTGCGAATACCAGCTTTCTGTCAGCTGCTTTATATGTCGTGTAGCGATTTTGTTCGATATTGCATGCCCGGCTGATGCCTAATATGCATTACAATATTATACCATGCTAAGTTTTCATTATGTTTAGTTTTCAAAGTTATCTATATAAATAAAATTGAAAATCTGTCTGTCTGTCTGTCTGTTTGTCCTATCATCACGGGAGAACGGCTGAACCGAATTTCATGAAATTTTCTGGGTAGCCTGGAAATAGTCTCACTTAAAATTTAGTCCATGTTTGGAGTTTCTATGATCAGTGGTTCTCGAGATATTAGTAAAAAACGAAGTTGTCTTTTGTCTCATCATCACGGGAAAACGGCTGAACCGAATTTGATGAAATTTTGTGGATAGCCTTGAAATAGCCCCCTATAAATTTAGCCCAAGTTTCGAGTATCTAAGACCAGAGGTTGTCGAAATATTAATGAAAAACGAAACTTTTTCCTAGGAGTTCTACTCTCTAACTCCGTGGTTTATCCAAACGAAAAGCTTGAAAATCGTTTGAAAGTGAATTAAAACTTTTATCTTTGAGTTTGGTGGGAGATTTTTTGCGGTAATTAGTCACTTTCTGAAAACATGAATTGTTTGAAACATGATTTAAATGGGAAATTTATCTCCATAGTTGGCAAATATTTCTTACAAGCTTTTACTGAAGAAAAGAATAAAGAAATCAAAATGGTTATTTAATTTCGCAGTTTATGAGGAAGATTCTATCTTATATCATGTTGCTCAGGAACGAAATTAAATTAAATCTGTCTGTTAATTTTAATTATTACTTTTTCGATTTGAATTGTAAATAAATGGATATAAAAATATGTTTTAGAAAAGAACGATTTGATTTTTCTTATAGCATTTTTGACTGGAAAATATCAATTACGGTCTTCAGATTCAAACGTTATTATTATTGATATTTTTGGGGATTATTGATTCAAGGATTATTGATATTTTCAAGTTATTATGTCATTGTTTTATTATGACAAAAATTGTTTAAACTCATATATTGTACGTTGTATAAGTAATCTTCTACAAATACACGGGTATATCTTCTAATCTACGAGAATATAAGTAGTACAGGTATATTGACATATGTTTTGATATATATTGGCATATATTGGAATCAATTACGACCTTTTGGTATAAGGATTACGGGGATTATTGATATTTTCAATTTATTACGTCATCTCTTTTATTTTGGCAAATATTGAGACTCATATTGTAATACGGGTACTCTTCTAATGTACTGATACAGGTTATATCTTCTAATAATCGTGTATATAAGTAGTACGAGTCCTATACAATTTTAATGCTTTCATTTTGCATATATTGATTCAATTCCTTTTTCTTTGTAAATTTAATTATAAAAGGGGCCAGGATGTTTTATTCTTCAGATCTGCCCGTGAAGATAATGCTTCATAGTGATAACAGATATTCTTAAACTTCTCTTCAGGAGCAATAAATTTAATATTTTAACAGAATTTGCACATGATTGCGAATTATAAGTTTCTTTACATTATATACTCCGTACGAAGAACGGGGATGCTGCTAGTTTATTAAATAAATTGTTTCGTTAGATGCAGTTGCTTTTTCCTATACCAAGCCACTTTACACTTTGAGTCCAGTCAATGGAAGTCTGCAATTAGTATCGCGAGCATTAGTATTGTGATATGTTTTTAAGTTTTTCAAGTTTGTAATGCTATATCTCAGAAATTAAAAGTGCTAGATATGAACAATAAGCAAGAATTTGTAGCTCTTTTAAAGCCCTACAAGTGTATATGATATGATCGAGCTTTTAATTTCGAAGTATAGTTGTTATAATTTCTATATTTTAGTGTGTCAATCTGAGTTTTCCGATAGGTGGGAAAGCTGCATTATTAAAAATCTGATGTGGACAGCACAGGACTTTCCCTGCTGACTCATATTCATGTTCTCTTTATTTTTTCAATAATTCATTGAATTGAGTTTAATTGCACAAAATAATACCCATATTTCAATTTTTCGTTTTCATTTGGTAACTGGACTTATTTTCAGAGGTGGCTTAGCGAAACTGCGGAAAACTAAAATATCTCAACAACGGCTCGTCCTAGAGTAATGAGGTTGGTCTTATTTTTTTCACCGTTAAACATTACGTATAAAACAGGCATTTAATTGATATATTTGAGTATACGTAGTCTTTTATTTTAGATTTTTGCGGGCCATTTCGCAAATAAAGGCAGGTTGTTTATTTCCGAATCGTACCGAAATCTAATCAGCACCAGCGTAATCCACAAGTGATTTACATACCAAATTTTGTGTAGTTTTTCAACTGGAGCGGATAAAGACAATTTTTGCGGACTATTTCACAAAATGAGGCAAGTTCTTCTATCCCGAATTGTACCAAAATCCAATCAGTACCAGGGAGGGTCATACACAAGTGACTCGCCTATAAAATTTTATAAAATTTAATCAATTAGTTTTTAAGTTAGAGTGGATACATACTTTGCACAGACAGACAGACGCACACATACGTCATGCAAAAAATAGTTTTTCGTGTTCTAGAGGTTCCAAAACGTGTAGATCCATCGGAAACTCGAGTTGCGATTTTCTGCATGATTCTAATACTTTCCCTATATATTATCATGTATTCCAGGAAAAGTAAAAACTCTGATGTGGGCAGTACATGATTTTTCCTGCAGATTCAAATTCATTTTGTCATTTTCTATTTCATTGCGCATTAAATTGAGTTTAATTGATGGAAACTTTTCTGATATTACATCCAATGCCCCTTTTTATTGCATCTTTGTTTAATTTAGCAACTTAATTCACTTTAAATATTTCAGGTCCTCAAAATTCTAAAAAATTAAAATATCTCGAGAACTGTTCATCTTACAGACATGGCGTCATTCTTATTCACTTTGTTGTCAAACTTTACCTGAAGAACAAGTACTTAATTAATATATTTCAACAATTTTAGTCATTTATTTAAGATTTTCACTATTTTGCGGGCCATTTCGCAAAAAAATAAAAATAAAATAAAATAAAATAAAAAATGAGTCAGTTATATTTTTCAGAATAATATCAAAATCTAATCAGCATCAGGAAAATCATCCAGAGACTTAACTACTAAGTTTTAATAAATTTCATTTAATAGTTTTTTTAACTACAGTGTAACACGTCTTCAGTTTTTCAAAATTATCTTAGGTCCATCTTAGAGTAATGGGGTTGATCTTATTTCCTCTTTCGTCAAAAATTACGTATAAAACAAGCATTTAATTGATACATCTGAGCATATGTAGTATTTTATTTTAGAGAGGATATTTTAGATTTGCAGGCCATTTTGCGAAGAAAAGCAGATTCTTTTTTTCCGAGTCACACCAAAATCTAACCAGTACCGAAGTACCCCTCAAGCGACTTATCTACCAAATTTTGTGTAATTTGGTCAATTAGTTTGTTAGCTAGAGTGGATATATACAATTTTTGCTGGCCATTTTGCAAAAAACTGCAGGTTTTTTTCGCGAATCGTACCAAAATCTAATCAGCACCAGTGCCACCCACATGTGACTATCAACCAAATTTTGCGAAATTTGGTCAATTAGTTTTTAAGTTGGAATGGATACATAAAATTTTTGCGAGCAATTTCACAAAAAATGCAGGTTTTTTTATTTCGATTCGTACCAAAATCAAATTAGCACCAGGGTCACCCACAAGTAACTTGCCTACCAAATTTTATGAAATTCGGCCCATTAGTTTTTCAGTTAGAGTGGATACATACATTGCACAGACAGACAGATACACACATAGACGTCACGCTAAAAACAGTTTTTTCGTGGTCTAGAGGTCACAAAACGTGTAGATCCGTCGAAAACTAGAGTTGAGATTTTCGACACGATTCCAATACTTTCCCCTATATATTACCATGTATTACAGGAAAAGTAAAATGTCATGAATATCGGTTCTATGTCTTTACTTACTTCTTGGTGAAGTATTGGTGCACAAGCGCGATATATTTTATTTAGTTTAAAAAAATTAGGAGATTAAATGAACTTGGGGATTCTATAAATGCTGATGAGTGATTGGTGAAGTTTAAATAGAATAAGTGGAAATCAAGTACCTATTTATGTGCTGCCAGACAAGTTTACAGATAACTTGAATGTCAAATCGCGTCAGATATAGTGTTTAATTTAGTTACCGATAAGTTTAAAACCGAATTTATTCATATATATATATATATATATTTGGTATTTATTTATACCGTTTAATTTATATCCCTAACAGCATTTCTTTTTCACAGTGATGTAAGATTTACGTCACACTGTGACTTTGGGACGTCACAGGACGTCGCAGTACGTCTCGGCAATATCATATTGAGGTCACAACGAAGACACTTTGGTCATTTTCATGGTCGTTTGTGACGTCGCATATTAACTTGTTTGTGACGTCACATTGTAATGTCGTCACATTGTTACGTGTTAATTAAATTGTGGAAACGTCACACACACAGAATATAGTCACAAAGAAGTTACAAAGTTACTAATACGTAACGTCGCATAGAAGTTACAAATATGATGTCACATTGTGACCCAGGTGTCACGTGACTACAAAGTCACTGTCACACATGTGACGATCTTTGCTGTGAGGGATATATATATATATATATATATATATTCGGTATTTATTTATAATATAATACCGTTTAATTTATATATATATATATATATATATATCCGGTATTTATTTATAATTTAATACCGTTTAATTGATATACCGAAAAGCAAGTTAGTAAAATAATTGGCAGGAGGTTGGCAACTCAACGGGTGGCGATGTTGTACGTGTTGTTTTATGCTCCAAGCAAAAAGTTGTCTTTGAACTGTTAAGGCTTATTATATTTTTATATATTGGCGCTAAATCTTATATAACGATGTACTTATGAGTATCCGTGCATGTAGTTAATAATTAGTTATATCTCCAAATGTTCTGACTTGTATATATGTATCACTGATCTCGCCCTTTCGATTTTCCAAATGGCTATCATCTGTTCTGGTTGTAGCGAATTTCTTAATACTCTGTATTACTTATGTACTTGTCTTGTTGAACTTGCGAAAGATATCTAAAGAAAAAGAAAGTAAGTAGAAATGTTCAAGTGCACCTGCACTCAAACCAGCCTTTCCGCCAAAGTTGTTGTCGATACTAGACGTAAAGATAAATCCTTAGATTTACAGAAGGGAGAAGCGGATTTTGAAGTGAAGAATATAGTTCGACAAAATCAAGAACAAAAATGCTGATTTGAAGTCACTTTTTACTGCTTCTGAGTTCAAGATGTCTGTTGTATCTTCAACTACTGCCTTAACAAATGAAGTGGAAATTTTAAAATCCTAATAAAAATCGTGAAGCTAAGTTGTTTGAAGTTAAAAGGATTTAAATAATTTTTCGCAACCCATAAGAAACTCTAATTTCGATATCACTGGTTTGCTTCAGCTTCCGAAAGAAAATTGAATGTGTTGATAAATTCAATAGCAGAAAAAATTGATGTTCAACATAATGTAAGTAATGTAATTTCTATATACAGCGTAACCTCGTCAGATGAAAATCGTCCCAAACCTGTTGTATTCAGTTGATAACCATGAAGATAAGGAACAATTGGGTTACCCAATTTAAACTGCATAAGCGTTTAAAAGGCTCTTAAATCTTGGAATGTTTAGGGGATTTTGAAATCTACATGAATGAACATCTTACTCCTTATAATAAAAATATTTTATATAATGTGAAGATACAATATTTAAGAACTGCAAGTTTGTTTGGATTAAGAACGGCCACATATATCTCAGGCTTGATGAGTCTGACTAAAGCCCAAAGGATTAATTGTTTGGAAGATCTGAATCATATTAATAAACAATTACAATTTTCGTACAGTACTGATTCTGTTAACGATTTATATTGCCTTCTGCAATCCGGTGTGCATCAAAGCATTAACAATTGTCATTTAAATATTAGGAGTTTATAGACCAATTTTGATAGTTTCTTAGCTTCTTTTAAATTTTACGTGGATATACTTGATATTATTGTTTTAAGTGAAATTTGAATTTCCGAAAGTGAGTCGCAACTTAATATTATTCCCGATTTTGATTTTTACTTTCCCTGCAATACATGGTAATGTATAGAGAAAGTATTGGAACCATGTCGAAAATCGCAACGCGAGTTTTCGACGGATCTACACGTTTGGGAACCTCTAGAACACGAAAACACTATTTTTAGCGTGACATCTGTGTGTGTGTGTGTGTGTCTGTCTGTGCAATGTATGTATCCACTCAAATTAAAAAACTAATAGACATTCATAAAATTTGGTAGGTAAGTCAGTTGTGTATGACCCTGGTGCTGATTAGTTTGATACGATTTGGGATAAAACAACCCGCCTTTTTTTTGCGAAATGACCGCAAAAATTGGCTTTATCCACACTAGCTGAAAAACTAAGAGGTCAAATTTTACAAAATTTGGCAGACAAGTCACTCGTGGGTTACCCTGGTGCTGATTAGATTTTGGTAGGATTCAGAAAAAAAGTAACCTGCCTTTTTTTTGCGAAATGACCCACAAAAATCGTCAAAATCTAAAATAAAGAACTACGTATGCTCAAATACACCAAATAAATGTTTGTTTCATTCGTAATTTTTAATGATGAAACTAATAAGGCCAACCCCCATTGCACCAGGGCTAGCCATTCTCGAGATATTTTAGTTTTTTCGCATTTCCGCTACGCCACCGTTGAAAAAAAGTCTAGTTACTAACTGAGAAAGAAAATTGAATTAAAAGTGCAAATTCAGTGTCATTTTAAATAATTATATTTTGTACCATTAAACTCAATATAATGAATTATTGAAGAAATAAAGAGAACGTGAACATGAGTCTGCAGGGAAAGTCATGTGCTGCCTACATCACATTTTTATGTTTGTTGCAGGAAGGAGGGTAGATCTGGGGGAATTGTGATATATATTCGTAATGATAAATTTAGTTTTTTTTTTCAGATCTTGTGCTAAAACCATTACTTGTGAATTGATAGTTCTTAACGATCGTGCCAATGGTGTACATATAATAGTGTGTTCCAAAATTATTCTATCAGGGATTTTATCTATGAATTTAGAAAAATCGTTTAGCAGCACAATTGTAAAAATCTGATGTGAACAGCACATGACTTTGCCTGCAGATTCAAATTCATTTTGTAATTTATTTCATTATGCATTAAATTGAGTTTAATTGCAGAAAATAATATGGATAATTTTCTGATATTATGTCCAATTCTTTTTTTTTTATTGCATCTTCGTTTCGTTTGGCATCTTAATTCACTTTAAATTCTTCAGGTCATAAAAAATCCATAAAACTACAATATCTCGAGAACGGTTTATCCTACAGTCATGGGGCCAAATTTATTCGCTTAGTTGTCAATTTTTACATGTAGAATTTATGTACTTTACATGTACTTTATTAATATATTTCATCGATTTTTGTCATTTATTTCAGAGTATCACTATCTTGCACATGTAGTATTTTATTTTAGATCGAATATATCAGATTTGCGGGCCATTTCGCAAAAAAAAAAGGCTGATTCCTTTTTCCGAATCGTATCAAAATCTAACCAGCATCACTGCGACTATCTATCAAATGTGCATCACTGCGACTATCTATCTACGAGCGACTTATCTATCGAATTTTGTTGTTGTTGTTGTTGAGACCCAGACCGTCCGACCTACCAGAAAGGTGTAAGGTAACTGTATGGACGGCCGGGAAGTGCCACCCAATTTAGACCGGAACCCAGTGGGGGAGGCATCCACAGGGACCGTACCCTCCTTCCCCTACCACCAACCTCTCGGAAGGACTTACGGACCCACATGTTTAACGTGATCGTACTCCGCATGAACACGGCGGCATTTGTGGTAGCGTGCAAATCTAGCGCGCAAACCACGGGGATACCGCACCCGAGATGGCCAACAGCACGCGGTGTTCCGAGGTGGTCACCCACCAAGTACTAACCGCGCCCGATGCTGCTTGACTTCGGTGATCTAACGAGAACCGGTGTTTTCAGCACGGTACGGCCGTTGGCCTTCTATCAAATTTTGTGTAATTTGATCAATTAGTTTTTAAGCTAGAGTGGATACAATTTTGGCAGGCCATTTCGCAATAAAGGCAGGTTAATTTATCCCAAATTGTACCAAAATCTAATCAGCACCAGGGTCGCGCACAAGTGACTTATCTATCAAATTTTATGGAATTTAGTCGATTAGTTGAGTTAGCTTGGATATATACAATTTTTGCGGGCCATTTCGTAAACAAAATGCAGGTCTTCTTTTTCGAATCGTATCAAAATCTAATCAGCACCAGGGTGACCTACACGTGACTTATCTACCAAATTTTGTAAAATTTGATCAACTAGTTTAGTTAGAGTGGATACAGGCAATTTTTACTGACCATTTCGCAAAAAAAGGCGGGTTGTTTTATCTCGAATCGTACCAAAAACTAATCAGCACCAGGGTTACACACAAGTGACTTACCTACGAAATTTTATGAAATTCGGTGCATTAGTTTTTGAGTTAGAGTGGATACATACATTGCACAGACAGACACAAAGACAGACACACAGATACACACACACACAGACGTCACGCTAAAAATAGTTTTTTCGTATTCTAAAGGTCTTAAAACGTGTAGATCCGTCGAAAACTCGAGTTGCGATTTTCGGCATGATTCCAATACTTTCCCTATGCATTACCATGCATTGCAGGGAAAGTAAAAATCTGATGTGGGCATTACATGACTTTTCCTGCAGACTCAAATTCATCGTCTCTTTATTTCATTAATAATTCATTAAATTTAGTTTAATTGCACTAAATAACACAAATAATGGACTCAAAATCGGATCAAAATGGAAAAAATCAAAATATCTTGAGAACGGCTTGCACAACGGTTTAATTGCACAAAATAACGCCCACAATTTTTTAAAAGAATTCATTGAATTGGCACTTTTAATTCAATTTTCGTTCTCAGTTGGTAACTGGACGTTTTTTTCAAAAAACTAAAATATATCGAGAACAGCTAGCCCCAGTGTAATGGGGTTGGTCTTCTTTTTTTCATTGTCAAAAATTATGTATAAAACAAGCATTTAATTCATATATTTGAGCATACGTAGTATTTTATTTTAGATCTTAACGATTTTTGCGGGCCATTTCGCAAAAAAAGGCAGGTTATTTTTTCCGAATCGTACCAAAATCTAATCAGCACCAGGATAACTCACACGTGACTTATATACCAAATTTTATAAAATTTGATCTATTAGTTTTTCAGCTAGAGTGGATACAGGCAATTTTTGCGGGCCATTTCGCAAAAAAAGGCGGGTTCTTTTATCCCAAATCATACCATAAACTAATCAGCACCAGAGTCACTCAGAAGTGACTTACCTACCGAATTTTATGAAATTTGGTCCATAAGTTTGAGTGGATACATACATTGCACAAACAGACACAGACAGACACACAGATACACACACAGACGTCACGCTAAAAATAGTTTTTCGTATTCTAGAGGTCTTAAAACGTGTAGATCCGTCAAAAACTTGAGTTGTGATTTTCGGCATGATTCCAATACTTTCCCTATACATTACCATGTATGGCGGATAAAGTAAAAATATGATTTTTATATAGATCTATAGAATATTGGTGTATCTACCGTTTATTTGAATTTAGCTTTTAATAGATTCACTTCTTATATAAATATAGTTACTTTTCTTGCTTCTGGACGTGTATTAATCATATTTTTAGTAATTGCTTAAAATTTGATATTATTTCTGTCTATTTAAGTGATATTATTGATCATTATCCTATATGTTAGTGTATTTTAAACTTTGCTTGCACTGTAGATAAATCTATTAATACCTATATTGCTATTAATTATAATTTGTTTAAAAACCATATTAAAAACTTGTGTTTATCGAACTTAGATCTACCTGATGTGAATACCTGCTAGTCACCTTCAGTGATTCTGTCAAGAGGATAGTTCTTTGTAAAATTAATGTTTAGTGTAATAAAAATAAAACAAGAAAGATCAATCATGCTTAAAGCATTGATTATGAAACACTTTCAAACTTCAATGCAATTTTATTTAAACATGTCTAAAATGCAATACATACCTCGGTAATATTTTGAAACTTATAACAATACTACATTAATTTATTATATTTGAAAACTTAAACTTTCATCGAGAAAAAATGAACTACATTCAAATGATGGCATTGAAATATAAATTGCCTAGTTTAAGTTTCTCTAAAATGTGATACATTCCTCGGTAATAATTTTAGAATCATCATAATACTACAATAATCTATTATATTTGAAAACTTCATCGAAAACAACTGAAATTCATTCAAATGACGTCATAGAAAAAGTAACACGCCTGGCTCTCTCTATAAAAGCAACATTTCATTCATAAATAATTTCCCATTCATGTCATTCATCACAATACTACAATAATTTATTTTATTTAAAAATTAAGACCATGGAGCTACAAGTAATTAAACTATGCGTAAAACCTCATCGAAAAAATCGTCCTTCTCTTTTTAAAATCAGTGAATATTTCATTCATATCATCTATGCCGACTCCATGAACTAAATGATTTTGTGTTAAAGAAATACAGCAATTTTAATACAACTCATTCTACATATTTTGTTGTTTACATTTTACATAGGTGAAAAATAGGCTTCGTTGTAGAAATAATCAAATTTGGATGAGCATTTAAACTCAAATATATTGTAATTGCTTTGTTTCAGTATGTAGATGCATAGAATTTAAGCAAAAATAAAGTAGTTTTAGGACGGATACAACACTCAATATGAATTAAAAAGAACTTTAAAAATCACGATTTTGTGACAAGATGGATGCCATACATTAATTTGAAGTGGGTCACGTGATATTTTCATATCATGGTCACGTGATCGCTTCATATAAGAGGTGTTATTATTATTTTAATTTTTATTTAAAAAACTACTGAATATATTTTACTGAAATTTTTTTTACATATTTTATGGGATAATTTGAATATTTCCTAAAACTTTCGAAGCAATTTGTGAATTTTAAATCCGCTTAAAAAATGTTTGAAAAATTAGGTCCCATAGGGCTCAATGTATTTCATTTTTTCAACCCGGGTTCAATCCAAAACTAATTAGGTGATATTATTCATTTATATTCCCATAGGTCCTACAGACCGTCTGAACAACATACTAAAATTTCATTTTGATTAAGTCATTTTTACGGCAGTTATCGTGCTAACGGACAGACAGACAGACAGACAGGCAGAATGAACAAAGTCATAAACACTTTTCAACTTTGTTGTAAAATGTTAAAAAGTTATTGGATAACTAAGGATATAAAAAATTTTATCCGGAGAAAGAGTGGCCCAATAAGCGGTATTGTAAATACTCTTTTGATATAAGGAATTTAATAAAACACTGAAAAAGAAAATTAAAGCTTCAACAAGAAAGATCAATCATGCATAAGCATTGATTATGAAACACTTTCCAACTGAAATGTAATTTCATTTAAAAATTTCTAAAATGTGATATATTCAGTGGTGATATCTATTACATTATCACAGTACTACAGTAATTTATTATACTTAAATATTTAAAACTGTATCGAAATATAAATCATCTGATTCTTTATGCATGCAAAATCAATGAATATTTCATTCATATAACTTGTTTTCCAGACTCCAGAGCTAAATAATTTTGTGTGAAAAAAATTCAGCAATTCTTATGTAATTCATCTTACAATCGCTTGAGATATTTGCATTCTGCATATGTTAAAATTAGGTTTCGTTGAAGAAATAATAAAAGTTTAGGGATCATTTAAAATCACAACTATTGTAATTGCATAGGCACGGAATTTAGATACACAGATAATACACAGATACACAGATAATATATGTGTGTATGTGTATGTACTCAAAGTATTGGAATCGTGCCGAAGATCGGAACTCGAATTTTCGAAGGATCTATACGTTTTGGGACTTCTAGAACACGAAAAAACTATTTTCAGGAAGACGTCTGTGTGTGTAAGGGTGTATCTGTGTATGTTTCTGTTTGTCTGTGTGGATATTACATCCACTCTAATTGAAAAACTGATGGACCGAATTTCATACAATTTGGTAGGTATGTTTTTTGTGGGAAATCCTGATGTTCATTAGATTATAGTACGATTCGTAATAAAAGAATCTGCCTTCTTTACGAAATGGCCGCAGAAATTGCCTTTATCCACTCTAGCTAAAAAGTAATGGATCAAATTTAACAAAATTTGGTGTATAATATTTCAATAACCTACAAGTGATTTATATACCAAATTTAACAAAATTTTGTATATAAATCATTTGTAGGTTATTCTAGTACGAGTCGGGGAAAAGGAACGGGCTTTCATATGTCATTTTTGCGAAATGGCCCGCAAAAATCGTTATATATAAAAATAAGACTACGTGTGCTCAATTATATCAATTAAATTCCTATTTTATACGCGATTTTTGACAACAAAAAGAATAAGACTAACCCCATTACTCTAGGACTAGCCGTTCTTGAGATATTCTAGCTTTTTCGCGTTTTCGCTACGCCCCACCTTTAACAATAAGTCCAGCTATCAAATGAGAACCAAATTTAAGTTTAACGTGTAAATTCAATGTCATTTAAAATACTTATGGTTGTTATTTTGTGCAGATAAACTCACACAAATTATTATTGAATAAATAAAGAGAACGAATATGAGTCTGCAGGGAAAGACATGTGCTGTCCACATCAGAATTTTTAACAATATTACAACAATGATTTATAGAAGTGAACGGGGATTATTTTCAGGCCATTTCGAAAAAATGTATGATCTATGTTTAAAGATCCATCAAATTTTTGTCGAATAAAATGATCAACAAATTTAAGCTGTGTACCAAATTTTAACTCTCTAGGACGTAGGAAAGTGCATTAAAAATGCCATCAAATAAGTATATCATGAAGAGTTATATAAAATTTAAAAACAAGAAAGATCAATCATGCTTAAAGCATTGATTATGAAACACTTTACAACTTCAATGCAATTTTATTTAAACAAGTCTAAAATGCAATACATTCCTCGGTAATATTTTGAAACTTATCACAATACTGCATTAATTTATTATATTTGAAAACTTAAACCTTCATCGAAAAAAATGAACTTCATTCAAATGACGGCATTGAAAAATAAATTGCCTGGTTTAAACATCTCTAAAATGTTATACATTCCTCGGTAATAGTTTTAGAATTATCATAATACTACGATAATTTATTATATTTGAAAACTTCATCGAAAACAACTGAAATTAATTAAAATGACGTCATAGAAAAAATAACACGCCTGGATCTCTCTATAAAAACAGGATTTCATTCATAACTTTCTCCCATTCATTTCATTCATCACAATACTATAATAATTTATTTTATTTAAACATTTTGTTTAAGACCATGGAGCTACAAAAAATTAAACACTCTATGCTTGAAACTTCATCGAAAAAAAATCGTCCTTCTCTTTATGAAATCAATTAATATTTCAATCATATCAGCCATGCAGACTCCATGGACTAAATTATTTTGTGTTAAAAAAATACAGGAATTCTAATACAACTCATTCTATATATTTTGCTGTTTGCAGTTTACATAGGTGAAAAATAGGCTTAGTTGTAGAAATAATCAAATTTAGATGAGCATTTAAACTCAAATATATGTGTTGTTTCAGTATGTAGATGCACAGAATTTAAGCAAAAATATAGTAGTTTTAGGACGGATACAACACTCAATATGAATTAAAAAGAACTTAAAAAAATCACGATTTTGAAACAAGATGGATGCCATATATCATTTTGAAGTGGGTCATGTGATCGTTTCATATCATGTTCACGTGATCGTTTCATATAAGAGGTGTAATTATTATTTTAATTTTTATTTAAAAAACTACTGAATATATTTCGCTGAATTTTTTTTATATATTTTATGGAACAATTTGAATATTACCTAAAATTTTCGAAGCAATTTGTGAATTTTAAATCCGCTTAAAAAATGTTTGAAAAATTAGGTCCCATAGGGCTCAATGTATTTCATTTTTTCGACCCGGGTTCAATCCAAAACTAATTTGGTGATATTATTCATTTATATTCCCATAGGTTCTACAGACCGTCTGAACAACATACTAAAATTTCATTTTGATTAAGTCATTTTTACGGCAGTTATCGTGCTAACGGACAGACAGTCAGAATGAGCAAAGTTATAAACACTTTTCAACTTTGTTGTAAAGTGTTAAAAATGAAAAATTGTTATCTACCAAATTTATTTTAAAATGTGAAGCCTCTCCCATATGCAAAACGTTTAAACAAATGGAAAGATATTTATTATATAATATATCTCTCTTTTTTTTCTGGAAGATATCCCAAACTCAGAATTTAATTGAATTTGTTTTTTTCCCTATATTAAATAATTTTTAATTAAAAAACTACTTAACATATTTTACTGAATTTTTTTTATATATTCTATGGGATAATGTGAATATTTCCTAAAAATTTCGAAGCAATTCGAGAATTTTAAATTTACTTAAAAAATGTTTGAAAAATTAGGTCCCATAGGGTTCAATGTATTTCATTTTTTCAACCCAGGTTCAATAAAAAACTATTTGTGTGATATTATTTATTTATATTCCCATAGGTCCTACAGACCGTCTGAACAACATACTAAAATTTCATTTTGATAAAGTCATTTTTACGGCAATTATCGTGCTAACGGACAGACAGACAGACAGACAGAATGAACAAAGTCATAAAAACTTTTCAACTTTGTTGTAAAGTGTTAAAAATGGATTACTAATGCCAAGAATTTAAAATTTGTGAAGGAAATATCAATAAACAGCGGATGTCGCCCCCACTGGGTTGCACTGTACCGGCTGGCCATCGGGTAGGCCGGTCGGCCGGCCTGGGTAAGAAACAAGATCTACTTCCATTTACCTTGAAAGAAAGAAATATCTTATGTCTGGCAGGCGCTCGTGAAGTGTGGATGCCAAAGCGGCAATTCGCGCTGCTCCTGCAGGAGTGTTGGTCTACTGTGCTCTCTTTAATCTGCACAAATTGCAAGGAACCTGCCGTTTTTGATCTGACGAGTGAACACTTATTACTAAGGCGCGGATTTTGATGACTTAAAAATTCACTAAAAATGCCCTTAAAGTAGTGAAAAAATGCCTTTAAAAACTGCTCTTAAAGTTTTACATTATTATGAACTTAAAAAAACAACGACATGAAAAATAAATTAGTTAATTCATGATACAAATTTCGAAAGTTTTGAGTAAATACAAATAATTTAAATTGTTGTAATAAAAGACGGGGAAGACTATCTTTATTGTAAAATAGCTATTTGCACCACAAAACGGGAGGAAGTGTTGCGGTCCCGGGGGTTTGTTTGTAAAGATGCTAAGACGGGAATTAGCAAAAACACCCATTGCAGTAGAAAGTATAGAGAACTAAAAATGAAAAAAGATCCCTAAATATAGGAAATCTTATAAAAATGCTAAATATTGCCTCAAAAATGCTCAAAAATGCCCTGAAAATGCTCAAAAATGCCCATAAAAGGGAAAAATTCGAAAAAAATGCAGATTTCATCAAAATCTGCGCCTTACTTATTACAGTACTTACTTATAACATTACACTTACAATTTATTAATGTACGGTGTTCTGTTGCAGGAACGACTTGAGCAATATTGGTGAAGGTGAAAAGGGCAGTTATTTGAAGTCACTGACGCAAACTAAGTTTACATAGCTAACCCTTTAAAATTTCAAGATGTAAATAATAGAATAAATCGTAATTATATCTTCAGTTACGATTAAAGTACTGCGTAATGACAAAGTTATTGTTTTTTATTTCTATAATTCCTCATCTGTTATAAGCTTTAATTTTTAAATAGCGGCTACCATTTTTAATCTGATACGCTTTCTGAGGTCACCATGTTTAGGGGTATCAAATCAGTGCGGAATGATCTTTGACGTAGTAATAAAGTAACCTTGAATTTAAAAATTGAAAGATGCCATTTCTTTCTTATATTACAAAAAAAAAAAAAAACTTTGTGCAACCGCTGACCAAATCATTTTAAAATAGACATATTTTCTGTAAAGGCTAGCGCCGAACCAATGGCATCAAATGATTTGCAATTTGGCAAGATGATTTATAATACATTGTTATGTGTGGCCTCCTATTTTCGTTTCAATAGAAAATTCTATAAGAAATTTCTATTTTTATACAATTTTGAAGAGAAATTTTTTTACACTGCTTTTGTATGAAATTTTTATTTTCTTTGTATCTTCTTTCTTGTTGTAATCTAATCTATGTTGTAATGTAATCTTTCATTGTTGAAAAGAATGTTGCCATCTCAAAAATGGTAATATTTAGAAGATTTAATTCTCATTGTAGAAAACGCTGTTGCCATTTCAAAAGCAGCAATGTTTTAATTTTTTGATTTAAACAATTAAATATATATTAATTAATCAGAGCGTCATTTAAATATTACTTCTTTTGAAATTGCAACAGCATTTTCAACAATGAATAGTAATTTTTCATGACAATAATGCTTGCTAAAAGCTGTGTTTGTTTGTAAAACTGTTACGCAGGCGTAACAAAATAGCTAGCGAAACGAGCTTTGGAGATTAGTGAGCGGCAATAAAGGGGGAAAGGGCGCAGATTCCGAGCCCCAGGGGTTAGCGAGCATGCAGGGGACACAAAGGTGGGCCTGTGTGGCGGCTGGATATAAATAGCTCGCGAAGCGAGATCTGGGAGTTGACGAGCGTTACCGATCAAGGAACAGCTATGTTACGCCTGCATAGCAGGGGGCAAGAAAGAACTCGTCGAACACCAGCGAGGACCAGGCGAAGTCACCCGACTCGTGAAGTGAGTTACTGGTGTCTGTGATCGTCAGCGAGCAGGGGGAGGGGGCGGAGTCCCCTAGGACATATTTGTTGCAAAAACTTAAATATCTCGAGAACGGCTAATCCTAGAGTAATAAGGTTGGTCTTAATCTTTCCGTCGTCAAAAATTACGGAACAAACATGTAATTGGTACATTTAAGCATACGCAGTCTTTTATTTTCGATTTTGGCAATTTTTGTGGGCCATTTCGCAGAAAAAAAAAAAGCCGAATCGTACCAAATTCTAATCGGCAGCAGAGTGTCCCACAGGTGATTTATTTGTCACATTTTATGAAATTTGGTCAATTAGTTTTTCAGCTAAAGTGGATTCTTACTTTTTTGCAGGACATTTCGCAAAAAAATGCCAGTTTGTTTTTCTCTGAATCGTACCAAAATCTAACCAGCACCAGAATATTCCACAGGCGATTTATCTATAAAATTTTGTAAAATTTGATATATTAGTTTTTCAGGTAGTGAATACATACATTTTCTGCTTGCCATTTTGAAAAAAACAAGAAAGATCAATCATGCATAAAGCATTGATTATAAAACACTTTCCAACTGTGATTTTATTTAAGCATCTCTAAAATACGATATTTTTTTAATTATCACAAGACTACAATAATTTATTTTACTTGGAAAATTAAAACCGTGGAGGTAAAAGTACTTTCCAACTCCATGCTTAAAACTTCATTCAGGTTTTATTCAAATGACTTCATTGAAATATAAATCGTCTGGCTCTCCATGTAAAAGCAGTGAATATTTCATTTATGCACTTTTATTCCAGACTCCAGAGTTAAATTATTTTGCGCGGAAAAAATTCAGCAATTTTTATACAACGCATCTTACAATCACTTGTTTACATTTTACATTCATTAAAGTTAGGCTTCGTTGTAGAAATAATCAAAGTTTGATGATCATTTAAACTAAAAAATATTGTAACTGCGTTGGCGCAGAATATAGATGTAGAAATAGAATACAGATGCATAAATGCAGAAAAAACTAAAAAATAAAGCGATTTTACGACGGATACAACATTGAATATAAATGTAAAGAACTTTAAAAATCATGATTTTTACTCTGGGAAAAAAATGGATGCCATATTTTATTTTGAAGTGGGTCACGTGACCTCTTCATATTATGAGTGTCATTATTATTTTAATTTTTATCTAAAAAACTACCAAACATACTTTGAAGTTTTTTTTATATATTTTATTGGATAATTTGAATATTTTTTTTAAATTTTCGAAGCAATTTGTGAATTTTAACTTTGCTTAAAAAATGTTTGAAAAATTAAGTCCCATAGGGTTCATTGTATTTCATTTTTTCAACCCGGGTTAAATCCAAAACTAATTGGGTGATATTATTCATTTACATTCCCATATATCACACAGACAGTCTCAACAGCATACTGAAATTTGATTTTGATAAAGTCATTTTTACGGCAGTTATCCTGTGAACGGACAGACAGACAAACAGATAGATTGAACAAAGTCAAACACTTTTCAACCATGTTGTAAAGTGTTAAAAAGGCAGGTACATTTTTTTTCCGGATTTGTATCAAAAGTTAATCAGCACCAAGGTAACCCCCAAATGACCTATCTACCAACTTTTGTGAAATTGTGTAAATTAGTATTCAAGCTAAACTGGATGCATTTTTTGCACAGACAGATATACAGACAGACAAACACAGACACCACACTAAAAATAGTTTTTTGGGGTTCTAGAGTGCTCAAAACGTGTAGATTCGATAAGATACTTCCCTATACATACAGTAACAGGTATTGTAGGGAAAGTAAAAATGATATTATAATTTGCTTACATTTTTATACAATTAATAATTTTGTGTTTCTGGTAACTATTGAGAACTTATTTAAGAGACCAGATTTATATATAGCATCTCTTAATGTGGGATTGGAATGGAGCAAAATTTAATACACTTAATCCCCTATTTTTATTATTTGAGTGCATTTGTTTGTTAAAACATAGATTGGGTTTATATATAATTTTGAAATTGGAAAACCTTAACCCCTTTTTTATGTACTTCTTTCAAAGATTATCGCCTAATATTAAAAAGATTTTCCGGTATTTATATTATAACAAAATTAACCTTGGAGATAATTTTGAAACATTGAAATTCACATTAAAAAATTACCAACTATATATGCTCTTAATATGCTGGATATGAGCAAAATGTTTTCTAACAGTAGTTTCTACAATTTTATTCTGTACTAAATTTAAAATTCTTATATTAACAAACATAATTGGCTTTAAACTTACTCAAAGTAATGAATAAGACTATGCCACTCAAAGTAATGAATAAGACTATGCCATTAATTACTTCAATTTGCGTCCCATCCAAGACTTCCTACATTCGATTATAAAAATCGAAATAAAATGTATGTGCCACCATTGCAACATAAGTTAACTGTATGAGGATTATTATTTTACAAGTACTTAAACTTTAGAAGATTATTTAAATAGCATATTTTTATTTTTAAGATGTTCAAAATTACTTACTTTTAGTCGTGAAAACATAAAACTGCAATTTTTCAGATCACATAAGCAGCTATTTTTCTCTTGGTTTGCTTGAAGAACAATATCATAAAACTCGATCTATGGGCCAAATCTCAATCTAAAATAATATTTATATAAGGATTTATAACCAGTGGCCACAACATATCGCATTTATGCTACTGCTTTCTTAAAAGATTTAGTACCTGAGAAATATCAAGTATAAATGTACGAGAAAATGGAATGGAACATACTTCAAATATTTGAGAATTGCTCCAGTCATTGCTATGCTTTTGAGAAAGAGGAGCAAGAATGCATTTCTTTTCTCAATTTCCCATCCATAGCATTTAGTATTCCGCAAAATTTCAAATGTGTATAAAAAGGAAGTTCGAGTATATTGGTAGCTTATGTCACATTCAATTAATCAATCGCATTCAAATCTGCTTCAACCACATTCAAATCTGCTTCAACCACATTCAAATTTGCTTAAATTTATGATACTCAATTTGCTCGAATGTCTTACTATTGGATTTAATTATATATATATTTCAAATGTAAGTATAAATCATAAAATAAAACATATATAGCTAATTACAACACGTCTACAATTTAATAAGTGTGTCGCAAAATGATTTTATTCTATCAATCGCTACGATACGAAGCGACTGATAGAAAGAATAACGTCGCTCAGCTAAGTGTGCTGTCATAATGAAACTGCTGCTGAATAAAACAAGCTTTACTATACAATTCTTCTGAATCAGCAAATTATATTCAAAACAAAATTTCGATGTTTTCTGAAATTGAAATAGTTTGGTATATACCGCTTCGTCGAGTATTGCTTTCTGACATTTAAATTATCTTTATGATGTAGTGGGATGTCTGTCATTCGTGGATATATATCAGTCTAGATTACTGACCACGCTTTAATAATATTTGGGATTAATGTTGTTCTTATTATACGTTCTTCATGCAGTAGAATAATATATCGTTTCGGCATAATTCCGAACATTAGACTCAATTACTTTTAGTGATGCAAAAATAACTTAATCCAAGGGCAATAAAAATAGATCGTAACTGTAACGATCATAAAAAGCGGATCAGAAGAGTTCTTTTCTAGAAAGGAGATGAATAAATTCTGTTTATACCGGCTCTACTTTCTTCACAATTCTTTTAGATATAAATTTGGCCTAACTTGGATTATTGTTCTTCGATCATATATGTATACAAGCACATCTGCAGTATACAGTTAAAAAATTTCTCAAATCGTTTAAAATATGTTACCATTATATCACTGGTTGAATTGAAGGTGTTATTTTAATAGTGGTATACGACACCACTTTTTGTAGAAGTTGTAGTTAACCACATTTTTGGTATCGTACAAGAATATTCTTCTTATTTTGAAGAATGATCTTGTATTCTTCATTCAATTGTTGAAGAGTGCACGTTCAATTTCCTTCCACGGCTTGCAAATGGCACCAAGATGCAGCCATGTTAGCAAAACTTACAAAGAATATTTTAATAGTGGTACATCTCCGCTGCGTTCCACGCGCTGCACGATGAGTAATTTTAAAAAGATTTACAGTGACTCAGATGATATTGATGAACCAGTTTTTAATCCAGATTTTTAAATAACTGAAGACAAACGTAGATACTATTATTATTTTCCCAGTATTATACCGCGTTTCATCTGGTTATTTATAGCTACCTAAAATCCGATACTTCAGTTTCATTGATAAAAATTTAAGGAAAAGGAAGTATCTCTATTAACCCCAAGACATGAAGTAATAAAGAGCACTGGTAAGAAAAAAAAATATATGCACTAAATTAAAACTTTGTGACTTTCATATGCAATTAAAGATCTTCAAAATCCAGTTACAAAAAGGAAGACAAACGAAGAAATGACGTTTGTAACTGGCATCAAATTTGTGGGATAAGGTTTATGAAACAAATTTAAGGAAGAGAGAGTATCTCTATTAACCCCAAGACATGAAATAATAAAGAGCACTGGTAAGAAAAAAAAATACATGAAATAAAACTTTGTGACTTTTATATGCAATTAAAGATCTTCAGAATTCAGTTGCAAGAAGGAAGATAAACGAAGAAATGACGTTTGTAACTGGCTTCAAATTTGTGGGATAAGGTTCGTGAAACAAATGCCATTTATAATGATGTGCAAGGAAATATAAAACGAAGGTATTGATTTCCGTACTCTGAATCTGACACCTATCCGTGCAAGAAGAGGACCAACAGAGTATCGAAATCTTCAAATTTCTCCTTTATACCCTCAGCCAAGGAGGGTTAATAAAACAAAAGAAACAGGATATTCTTGACGTATTCTTTTTCATTCCAGTTATACATCATGGCTATTTCGGTGATTGTATTAAATAGGAGCTGGTACGAAGAAGAAAATTAAATGTGTATTATAAAAAAAATGTGACTATTATAATGAAATCCAACGCATAATCCACTTTTGGCATAACCCGTTTCATTTTCATGAACTCAAAGAGACTTTGCAGACAGAAAATTTAACCTCTGCTAATTGAGTAAGAACCATTAAAATGTTTTCGAATTTTTCAATTTTCTCTCTTTATTTAACTTTAAGAAAGACCCTATATCTCGAAATGAATGAAAGAGGAATCGTACAACTATTGAAAAATACTTCCAATTGATTCTATATAAATTCCTTATAGAATTTTGTTAAACGGTGACTATAATATGCTTTTTCAAGAATATTAAAGGGAAAAAATTCATATACACTACCCGAAATAGAAAATGCAACACCACGAAGCTTTGGCCGTATAATTATGTAAATTGCTAGATAAACGCAGCTGGCCGATGTATGCAAATGATCTAAAATGCAAGTAGGTCACGTGATTAGAGCGCGGGATAAAAGGGATTTAAACGGTAAATGACCAAATGGACCAAATGACTTGAAACTTGATTACCGAGGTTGAATTGTGCTGACGATTCGAAATCTGGAGTCAAAATTGAATGTTGCCCTTAGAAATTTTGAACTTTGTGCGCTTTTAGATATGAAGACGGCCCCTTATGAAAATTTTAAACGTGTGAATTTGTAAAAGCTGTTATTCCCTATTGAATGGTATATTTGAATTTGCTCTACGGTGAACAGTGCATGAATATCGGAGGTGTCAATAGCTGTACCTTTCTCTACTGAATTAAAAGAAATATACTGACAGTTAGTTATATTAAGACTAGTGGATACCCATGGAAAACTGTTGTGTTTTATCTCAAAGAGATTAAATATACTGCAATCATACCTGAGAAAACATTCAGGAGGGATTAGGGTATTATAGTGCCTGGTTTTTGGTCCGACCTCAATGATTTCCCCTTCTCTGACAGAGGGCAAAATCATTGAGGAGGGATTAGACACATGAAGTAGGGAATTTCTTTGTTAGTCCACACCCGAGAGAGATTAATTGCACAGGCCACTGGAGATCTAACTTACACTGGAAAATATATTATTTGACTAATGGGTACCCTGAGACATTTTTATGTGTTGTATCTCAAGGTGTTTGTTTAAGTATACTTCATGAGGAAAATCTTGAATCGTGGTTAAAAAATACTGACTACATGATTAGTCCCCACCCTAGGAAGATTAGTCCCTACGGGATGAGGCCTAATTCCACTGCCCTCTGGAGTTCTTTGTCATTCGCACTGGAAATTATATTATTTAATAATATTTTCTGAAACTCATGGTAGCATTTCTTTGAGTAATGCTTTTCTATTTTCATGGCGCATTTGAAGCTACATTTGGTATGAGGATTACTGATTTAATACTGCCTAGGATTAATAGCGTGTTTATTATGGGTACTTAATAACATGTGGTTTAAGCATCATTAGGTTCGATTACTTAGTGATGCGAAAATAGCAAAATGTCTAATCCTAGAGCAATAAAAAACAAGTCGTCACTATGACGATCACAAGAAAGGGAACAGGAGATTTGTTTTCTGGGAAAGCGGAGGGAAAAATCCCGGTCTATCCAGTTTTAGAAGTTTTGCATAACACTTAGAAAAAATGAGGTTAAGCTTGCATTATTGCTTTTCGATTATGCAATTTTTCAGCTAAATTTGCTCAGATTGTTTTTTAAACGGTTTATTATCATATTACTTCTTAAATTAAAAAGAATAAAATCTGGCCTGGCAATAAATTGCTCAAATGCCCCATATTTGTTTGAAATGTAAATATTTTTGAACAAAACTAAGTATCGAAATTAAAACGACCTATTTCGAGTCAGTGTTAAAGAAATAATTTCAGGTGAAGTTTGATCCCTTGCAGTTGAAACTATGGATACCAAATAATATGTATTACACTTGATTTATTAATTAAACAATACTCTTTGTTTATGAAATTACTATATTTATTTTCTGTATAATACATAATACTATATACAACGGGAAAGTAGCGTGGAGTCAGAAGCCGTGATACGGTTTAACTGTCAAACTTTGATGGATTTAACGTCTTGAGCCTTCCTAGATGCAAATCAACCATTTTCTCTATGATGTCAGTTTGTCTGCGCATAGGACTTAGAAAAGTCCAACTCCTGCGGCAACCTATTGGCTTTTGCCGACTACAAAGGGAGAAAACACAACTACCATAATCTCTTCCAGCAAAGCCGCAGCCAGGAGCCACGTTCTCGACGGAATCATTCACCGGACAGGGTCCCGAAGAACACCCGTCAAGCCAGACCCCAGCCACCGACCGGACCTAGGCTCAGGCCATGAATAGGCACAATCCAATGGTCACGGCCACCCGGAAGAGTCGGGGCCTGATTGTCCCACCGGTTCGACGGATGGTTCATCGACATCCAGGTAACCCGATTATTATGCCCCCCCCCCCCAGGTTGAAGGACCAGAGCTACAGAGCTAAGATCCGTAACCCCTTCAAAGAGTGGCCCGCCCCGGGGGGGGGGGGAACTGCGCATAGGACTGTAGGCCTGATATTGCTCAAACAAATTGAGGTAGTCATAAAGATCAACCAACGAATTAGAAAATATATTGTAAAACACATTAATAAGGCTGATTATAAAGTCTTATTAAGGATATTGCGTTAAGAAATCAATGGAATGCAAGTCATTAAGATTAAAATTAGTTGAGGGGAAAATCCATACAAAATAAAACTAATTACGAGAACTAATTAAGAATTAATTACAATAGATAGCAATGGATAGAAGGCAAATAAATTGTGAATTTGTCAGGAGGCGCATACAAAATTGTGCTTTCTAAAGTAGAGATTTTTTCATTAAATAGCCTTGTTACACTGAACAGAAGGATTGTTTTACACCCCCCAAAAAAAACCATTACCATAAATTCCAAAAAGAATAAAGTGAATTTAATCAGAAAGTGGAAGAATGAACTATACTCACCATGTGTTGAGAAAAGAAGCAATACCATCAACCGTTGCCACTCATATAAAAATCAGTGTTGTCAAAAAGAGAAAAAGATGGAAAAATAATTATATATGCACCATGTGATATGTTAGATATGAGTAACAGGTAGTGATTGCTAATGCTACTGTGATAAAATATTTGAGAAATATTTTGATAAAAATAATATATTAGAGAATGATAACGTTAATAAAGATGATGCGTTTAAAAATGTTTAGTTAATTTATTTTATAATATTATTTAATAAATGTGTTGTGTAATTATATAATTTACTAGTATTTTTAAGGTTATTAATATGCATAATATGATATTTTTATTAGATAATCTATATATTCTAAAAACTGATCACTTAGTATTTTACGAAGTAATTGAGTAAAATTCATGAGTTAAATGGTAATTATTTATTAATGTCAAAATAAAAATTATCTTTTTTATCATATAAATTAGCAATTATCTTATTGAATGGGTCAATATTATGATTTAAATAAAAAATTAACATTATAATTTATTGATATTTATTAGGTAATGATTCCAGGTTATCAGCTTAAAAATATAATTGGGTATTATTAGTGTCTGAGGTAAATGAAAAAATCAAATCATCAATATATCTATAAATATGGTATTCAGTAGATTTAAAAGCACCTTCATAATGGTAAAGTTACAAATTAGCCCAAATACTACTACTGCAACCACCTTGCGGAACTCCTGATATTTGTAAGTATAAATCATTACCCTGAAATATATAATTACCAGTGAGTATCCGTTAAAAATCACGGGAAAATTTTTATTTATTGAAAATTAATAAATGTAAAATATCTTTTGTTTGATATTTTTATGTCAAAAATAACTTCAAAAAGAATATTTATATAGTATTATTTACCACAGAAAAACGACGTTTAACGTGTCGTTTAAAACTAACTACGATTACCGAGAATCTTCGGTGAACAAACATATGGAACTTTTATTCTAGTTTAAGACATAATTATCAGCTGAAAATTTAAACAAGAAAGATCAATCATGCATAAAGCATTGATTGTGAAACAATGAATTGAAACAATGAAATTTTGAATTGTGATATGGTCAGAATTCTTGGTAATAAAGATTATTAATTAGTAAACGTTTTTAATATACCGTTATTTTACCGATATATGTATATATACATATATATATATACATATATATACATATATAAAAATTAAATGATTTTAATCGAAAAATTTTTGCATAAACTACTGTATGTACAAAAAAACCCATCTCTAGCATATCTGTTACAAATGAGTAACTATAAGCCAAGTCTAAGGATATATATATATATATAATGGTAATAAAATAGAAAGCTGAACAACAATGTATCAAAATTAGCCGGGGGAGATTGTGACCCCCACTTCCCGGTTAAGCCAGCTTTATGTCATGACGGCACTCCCGGAAACTGATACACTGCCGAAAACCAAGTACTATATACTTAAAACACAATAAAATGAATATGAAAAGTCAAAAAGGTGAAAGACCCATACTGACTATACCAAATATACTTATTTATCAAGTTTCTATTACTACAAAACTGCAACGCAAATAGCAGTATATCAAATATCAATTAGATAATAATACTAACCAACTCCGTACCTACATCACAACACAAAGGTAAGCATCAACGAAGTGTCTTCAATTAACATTTTACAGATTTAAAACACCCAACAACCTCTCTTCCAATACGTACCATACGTCCATACGGTTATTCTATATCTCCAACTGTTCAAACTGCAAGTGTGCCTTTATATAAATACAAACTGTACCTTTCCGTTATGGTTATGTTGTAAAACTTTCCTCCTATAACGTCACTAAGAAAACGCATAGGGTAACCCTTTGCAATAGCCTCATTCAGGAAAAATTGATCGCTTTCATATATATATATATATATATATATATATATATATATATATATATATATATATATATATATATATATATATATATATATATATATATATATATATATATATATATATATATATATATATATATATATATATATTAGCAAAATGTAATAATAAAAAATTTCAAGTAATATTAACATCACCTTAGAAGCAAAAACACTGCCATAATGCCTATAAGAGAAAAGAACAGCACCGGCCCCAATTCGACGATTAATCAGAATTAAATTCATCTTCAAGTCTGAGTATTTAATTCTAATTAACCCAAACAAATGTCTGTTTCAGATTAAGCAATAGTAAATTCCTATAAATGCTCAAACTCAGACTACAGGCATCAAAAGATGAAAAAATGAATATAAGAAAATTTGTATTGCCATATGGCATGAACCCTCCTTCTTTCACCACGTGTATACGCGATCAACCTCAGTAACTCTTAAATTATCTAGAAACACTGGAATGCACAAGTTGAAATACAACCAGGGAGGTAGTACGAACGTCCACAGCTGCACTCCCAGACCCGTCCAGTGAGTCAGAGTAGGAGACAGGATTATTACCCGTATAAGCAAAAAGGAATATGAACATGAAGCAAAGAAGAAAATTCTTACTAAACAAGAGATTCATTGAAGAAATGGATAATCGAGGCTGCCACTATACACCATTATAAGGGCTCTCAAATCGTAGTTTCAAACTGGCTAAGTTACAATTTTTTTAGCGAAAATAAAATTGCAAACAGTAATATTAATATATCTTATTTTAAGACTTTTTAATTTTTCTAATTTTTTTAGCTTATTTTATTAATTTTCATTTTTATTTATTTATATAATTAATAAATAATTATATATATATATATATATATATATTTGTTAGCCACTATAATTGGGAAAGTTTGCTTGGATGTTATCGAGTGGAAGTTGATACACTGAGTTAATAATTTTAATAACGAATTTGGGGGGGATATGCATTATTAGTTAGTTTCTGTACTCAATAATTCTATAAAATGTGCTAATTTATAATTTTCATCACAAATTTTGTTGATTCTAAGAACCTGGTTTATTATAATATTTCTAAAAACAGATATATGCAGACAAGAGTCAAAATGTTGAATTTTTGATGTATTAAATTTAAAACCCTGTCTTTTATCATACAAGTTTATAACAACATTACAATTTTGTAAATTTAAATTTAAATCTAAAAAGTTTGCAACATTAGACTCATTATTACTTGCATTTAATTGTACATTATTAGGATAAAAGTTAAATACTATAGGGATATTATTAAGGGATATACATAATATGTCATCTAAATATCTAAACATGTGCAAGCTTGGATTAATGTTCTTTTCATAGAAGAATAAATACAGATTAGTTGATGAGGCAATGATGAGGCACATCCCCCTTGTGGGATACCAAACTGTTGTTTAAAAAAAGTACCACCATGTTGAATATAATTCTCATAAAGAGTGAAATTTAGTAATTTTTTAAAAAGAAAATTTGAATATTTTAGGTTGATATTATATTTTTCAAAAATTCCTAAAATAATTCTATACAGATCATCTATAATGTTTCATAATTACCGAAGCATACATGCTAAACGAATTAAGGATACTTTGCATATATGAATAGTAAAAAATACTAAAATTACTAAATAATAAAGAATGACGATGCAAAATACATTTAATTTATTGCGCACATGCAGCCTATAAATAAAATGATTTCAATAATAATAATAGTTTGAAATTCCAATGATAGAACAGAGAGTTAGTTGCAACTCAAAAATCCTAAAACCTACATAATAAAATGAAGTAAGTATTAAATAGAGAATCATCAAGCAAATGGGAAAAAATGCAAATTTAGCTTCAGCAAGCTAAAGATAATCTATAAATATCAAAGTTATGGAATCGATAATAGAAAAACAAATAAATTCCAAGCAATAATGCTATACTCGTGGACAAGGACTAGGCCTAAATATTTGAATTGTTCATTTAAAGAAAACTCTTCGTCGGGTCCAAGTAACGGTGGATCTCTACTTTTCAAGCAACACTGGTTTCTTCATTTTCGGCTCTTATGGTTAGTACATTTTCAGTGTTTTATAATTCAGGTATTCTTGTTTCCTTTAAAATTGTTCCATCTTTATGTGTGTTGTCCAAGTAGAAATAGTTTATAGATATAATCTATCTATATCTTCAGAAACATATATATTTTGTGTTCATTTTAATTAAATACTTGGACTCGACAAAGAGTTTTTTGAAATGAACAGTTCAATTATTTAGGCCTAGTCCTTGTCCACGTGTATAGCATTATTGCTTGGAATTTATTTGTTTCTCTATTATCGATTCCATAACTTTGATATTTGTTGATTATCTTTAGCTTGCTGACTCTAAATTTGCATTTTTTGCCATTTACATGATGACTCGTTATATAATACTTCTTTTTATTATGTAGGTTTTATTTAAAGTTAGGATTTTTAAGTTGCAACTTCTCTCTGTTCTATCATTGGAATTTCAAACTATTATATATATATATATATATATATTAATAGTTATGTATATATATATATATATATATATATGATAGAATAGAAAGAAGTTGCAACTTAAAAGACTCCCAACATTAAAAAATGCCTAACAAATAAAAAAGTATCAAACAGAGAATCATCAAGTGAAAAATAAAATGCAAACCTCTAGTCATCAAGCTGAAGACAAACAACAAACATCAATGGAAAGGAATCGATAATAGAAAATAAAATAAAATCCAAGCATTAAAGCTTTACACGTGGACAAGCCCTAGGCCTAAACAAATGAAATGTTCATTTCGATAAAACACTTCTTCAAGTCCAAGTATTTTATCAAAATGAGCACAAAATGCATGTTTCTGATATCAGAGATAGATTATATCTATAAACACTGATAACTTGAACTACATGAATAAATATTGAAAAATTATAGGAAACAAGAATACCTGAAAAAACACTGCATATGCCTGATCCACTGGAGCCTTGAATAAAGAGACCAATGTTGCTAATCCCAAAAAATAAAAAGTTGTGAACCGCTGTTGCCAATCGTGAGAAATAACAGTAATGCGAAAAGGCGATAAAAGGTGATATTCAATAGTAAGAGCTACAAATTAATGGAGCAGATGATAATAGAAAACATAGAGGCTAAATTATAAGGGGATGTAAATACATGGTAATGATTATTCAAGAGAAAGTGGATGTCTGGCTAATATAAGATACTAAGAAGAGAATTTAAGTATATTCAACCATTCCAAACTTTTTAACTATACAATTTACTAAATATGCTGGATATTTATATAATTTGCTGGTAATTTTTAGCTTATTATACATAGCATGAAATTTTTTATCTGATAATCTATAAATTCTAAAAAGTTGATTAAATATAATATTTCTAAACAATTGAATCGAGTTACAGGAATTAAATGGTAATATTTTATGAATGTTAAAGTTAAAATAGTCTTTTTCATCATATAAATTAGTAACTATCCTATTAGTAGGTTCAATAATTAGATTTAAATCCAAAAAATTAATGTCATTACTAATAGTGATTTCATTAGGAATTAGTTCCAAATTATCTGGATAGAAATCTTATTTATGACACAGTTGGCTGTGAAAACCAAACAAATCAGATCATTAATATATCTGTAAATTTTATAATCTGTTGAAGTAAAAGATTTTTCATAATGATAAAGGTATAAATTAGCAAATATACTGCTACTACAGCTACCTTGTGGAACCCCTGAGACTTGTAAGTATAAATTATTACCCTGAAATATATAATTATTGAAAAGAACAAAGTGAAGAAGTTTAGGAAAATTGGTAAATATAGTATGAGTAGAATGATTAGTAATATATGCATTATGTAGCACTAAAATTACTACATAAATATCAGAGATCCTAATATTATTAAAAAGGTCTTTGAAATCAAAAGTTTGAAATCCAATTAGTTTACCTAGTGATGTTAATTTATTCTTTAATTCTTTACTATTATTTAGAATAGGGTAGTTATTGCTAGAAAAACGTAAACTATTATTTATTACACTTAAATAATTTAGTAGTAATTTACTCGCAATAGTAAAGTAAGTATTATGACCACTAGTTACTGTTCTAAATTTAATAGGATTTTTATGAAATTTAGGAATAAGCACTGTATGGAAATTTAAGAAATTTATATTTAATATTTTAATCACTATACATATTGATAATTTTCAGTTTGATACTATTAATGGAGTGTGAATCTAGTTTAAATAGACTATTGTTCTTTAAATAATCTAACAGAAATTGTATATAGAATTTTTTACAGATAATAGCAAAATTCTTAGAGGCTTTATCAACATAAGTAATAACAAAAGACCTTTATTACTACTTACTAGCCGCCTTCGGCGACCAGCCTGTTCGCTACCCTTGAAAATTCTGACCGTGGCAAACTCGCGTATGAACCTCAGACGCTCTGATTCAATCTTTACATATACGTCTACGGCAAATTGGTGAAATAGCGTCTTACACCTTAAAATGATATTAAAGCTTGATGCTCGGTACATCATCCTGAACGTATAAAAATCCATTGCCGGAATCTTTTTTGAAGTAGCAATGCCAGTAGTGGGATTCGTTTCTCTCATTTCAAAGTGGTACCCATCCTTACCATTCCAAAATATTAGTGAATACTGAAGTGCGTCATAGGAGCTATGCGTTTCTGCAATCTGTTGAATTTCATCACTTCTCAAATGTAAGTTTGATGTCTCTGCGGCCGTGTTCATCACCAGCAAGAGTAACCGCCACTTCTGATGTTGCCGGTGCGTTAAATTTTCCTTCATGTTCACCGGAAGGTGTTTTATCTGTCCGAATAACAACCTTAAATTCGGGAGTCATTTTCTCCATAGTACAAACTTACTAACACAAGCCTTACTATTATATGCCCCTCTTTTTTGTAGCTCATATTGTATTTTACTTTTTCTTGCCTTTTCGCATTACTGTTATTTATTTCTTACAAATGGCAACAGTAGATCGTTTCTTTTTCCTTTGCGAATGGAAACACTAATCTCTTCATTCTGGGTTACAAGGTTCGACTGGTTCGGGCATATGCAGTTTTATTCCAGGTATTTTTGTTTCCTTCATTTTTCCTTCTTTATGTATGCTGTCCAAGTAGAAATAGTTTATAGATATCATCTATCTATTTCTTCAGAAACATACATATTTTGTGTTTGCTTCGACAAAATATTTGGACCCGATGAAGAGTTTTGGCGAAGTGAATAATTCCATTATTTAGGCCTAGCCCTTCTCCACGTGTATTGCATTAATGCTTGAATTTTATATGTTTTTCTCTTATTGATTCCATACCATTGATATTTGTTGATTATCATTAACTTGATGACTTGAAATTTGTATTTTTTTCCATTTGATTGAAGATTTGCTGTTTTATACTTTTATTTTGTAGGTTTGTTAGAAAGTTAGGTTTTTCGAGTTGCAGCTTCTCACTATTCTATCATTGGACTTTCAAACTATTATATATATATATATATATATATATATACACTCATGAACTGAAAGTTGCGCATCAAGAAAGAAGCATAGGATGGACCTGAAATTTTATTGATGGAAGGATACAGATGAATGATATATATGATCACAAAAACAGCGCAGCAGAACACTTACAGCTGTGGTACACAGTCCGGTCATCCTCAATAGCGCGTCGCAGCGCCTCGTGCTGCGATACAAGCAGCAATACGGTCAGGCATGGCGTCGAACATACGTCTGATGTTGTCCTGCGGGAGACGAGTCCACACCTGTTGGACGTTACGTTCCAAATCCCGAAGATTGCGGCAACGAGGCAGCTGGTCTCACACATGCTCGATAGGGGATAGGTCTGGGGAGCGGGTAGGCCATGGAAGTTTCTGGACATGATTTAGGCAGGCCTGGGCGACCCGAGTCGTGTGCGGCTGGGCATTATCCTGCCGGAATTGCGCACTTGGAATCCTAGCAACGAATGGGAGCACATGGGGCCGTAGAATCTCATCCACGTACCGCTGGTCCGTCAATGTTCCAGGTACCACTATTAGAGGATATCGGCTGTCGTAGGCTGTGGCTCCTCAGCCCACGATGCCTGCAGTGGGGGCTGGTGTGGCGCTCGATAACGAGGCTGGGATTGTGATGTTGTGCAGGGGACCTCCACACCCGGAGACGCTGATCATCGGTTCCCAAAATGAAGCGGTACTCATCGCTAAACACCACCCATCGCCAATCTGTGGCGTTCCACGTTGCCCTGGCACGACACCACTACAACTGGAGCCGCCGATGTTCCCGTGTTAACGGTAGCACGCGAAAGAGACGCTGGGATTGCAGATTCGCTTCCTTCAGGCGTCTAGATATGGTTCGTAGGCATACAGAAGCCGCTACGTGTACCTGTATCGCGAATCGGGTCGCCATGGGCTCTATACGTGCCTGCCGCACGATCATTCGATCCTCTGTACTCATGCCTGGTATGCCTGGTCCGTCAGAGTCGGTCCTCCGTGTCTGGATGACGTCCCGTGACCAGAGTTCCCAACACCGTCCGACGGTATAGTCCGAACGATCCACCCGATGGGCTATCCGGCGCGCGCTGACCACCCTGCGGTTTTCAGCCTGATTATCAGGCCTTTCTCGAAGTCCGTCAGTTGCGTATATCGACATTTCTGGCGTCTACCCACCATTCTTTTCACTCTGTATTTATGCTTGCGTCGTCCGAAGCTTCTCGCATTAATGGGGCGTCGACTACACGCCGGTTTATAAGGTCGCTGGCTTATGTTTGCAGCGCCACTCACGGGTGCACGGTCATGCGCAATCACACCACACTGGGATCATTTGCATACCAACCCGCTCTCTGGCTATTTACATTATATATGGCTATTTACATTATATATATATATATATATATATATATATATATATATATATAAAAATTAAATGATTTTAATCGAAAATTTTTTGCATAAACTACTGTATGTACAAAAAAACCCATCTCTAGCATATCTGTTACAAATGAGTAACTATAAGCCAAGTCTAAGGATAAAGATAGAAGGTTACATATCACTACATTGGAAAGGGGGATGAGAAGAATATTAGGATTCAAAAATCACAATTAAAAGTATATAAAAGTAAATAAAAATAAAACTCTGCAAAAATGAGAATAGGCAATAATAATCAGCTCAAGACAAGAGATCAAGAATAGAGAACAATCAATCGAAACCACACAAAAAATGGCGGTCAGTTCGAAATTGCATTCTCATCAGGACAGCCATACAATTCGAATTAAAACCGATAGAATAGCCAGTTTCTGACAATGGCGATAGTATTTAACTATAGACACCATTGGAGCTGTCATATATATATATATATATATATATATATATATATATACATACATATATATATACATATATATATATATATATATATATATATATATATATATATATATATACACATATATATATGTATATATATATGTATATATGTATATACATATATATATATATATATATATATATATATATATATATATATATATATACATATATATATATGTATATATATATGTATATATGTATATACATATATGTATATATATATATATGCATATATACATATATATATATATATATATATATATGTATATATACATATATGTATATATATATGTATATATATATGTATATATATATATATACACATATATATATACATATATATACATATATATATATATATATATATATATATATATATATATATATATATATATATATATAATTGAAGGATTTTAATTTATTTGTATTATATATACCAGAGATTGATCATTTATTGAACTGTTTTGTATAGCAAAAATTAAAATAAAATAATCTGAAGTGTTTATTTGATATCAATAATGACTATACTACATATATATCTATATAAAGTTTTAGTCTCCTTTTTTAAGCCATCATTTTGTTACTCATTCTTTTTCTGTTAATTCTACGGAAGCTTTTATTAATCGTCTTTGTAGTACCGAATTAGTAGTCCCTAATTGCACGTGCCATAGTTTCGACGTGGTCGCTCTTTTCCTTAAGACTCGACGCAATCATTTTTTCATTGAACATTGTTGCGGAGACCAATTATTTTGGTTTCCGTGTGGAAATATCTTTACAAACTACTGGCGCTCCTATGAGCAGCCATTTATTTGGTATTTTTACTGAGGCCGTGTTTCAGACACATGAGAATGAAATTTTGCAATTTTTGCCCCTTAAATCTATTCTGTGGTGTTCTTACGTGGATTTCGTGTTTATTATTTGGAATAAGAAGTGATCTTTGTAGTCTTCTGGATACTGTTAATAGGTGTTATCCTTCTATTTATTTTACTTCTGAGCATGAATTGGGGGGGGGGGGGAGTCTTTGTCTTGAGGTTCTGATTTCCCGTGATACTAATAACGTCCGTACTTCTGTTCTTCGCAAATCTACTTTTGTTAATTCTAGTATTTTCGCTAATTCTTCCTGCTCCATTTCTTATAAAAAAGCTCCTTTCATTTATTTTTTTAATAGTGCTTTTAATGTCTGTTCTTCTATTGATGATTGGCGTAATAAAATTGATTTTATATTTAATCTTTGCTATGAGGCCGTTTACTCTTTTAAGTTTATTTATCAAATTTTCTCCACCATCTGTTCTAAATTTATCTATCCTAAAGCTAAACTTGCCCCATCTTCCGCCTCTTACAAATCGAGACTTCCCTGCAATCCCATGATTTTCCGTCCTCAGATACAGTTTTGTCGCAAATTTAAATTTAAACCTGCCTATTCCACTGTTACCCCTTCGTATAGTAGTATTCGTACTGATAAGCTTAAAAATAAAAATAATATCTTAAATCAGACAGAAGTATGTGTTGTCCTCCTTCTTTTCCCTGAAAATAGTTATATATTTTATATTGACATTACTAAATATATACTGTTAGCATTAGATTATCCGAATATGAACGTGATATTAAATACGATAAACTTTCCACTGCTTTATCCCAAATTGTTATTAATGATAATTTTAACCATGTTTTTGATATGATGATTTTTTAAAAACTTTCTGTTAACTAATTTTAATAATCCACTTAACATTCGGCTTTTCAAATCCCTCCCTCTTTATTTATATTTATCGGGACGCTATTTGAAATTTAGATCCTGTTCATAACCTCAGTTTCGCTGAGCTTCTCATTCTTAACTCCTTCCGAGTTAAATCCTTATCAGAATTTTTAGACATCTAATTTAGTTATTTTGTCTTCTAATACTGTTATTTGTATTTTACTTCTACTGTGTGAATTGCTTAATTAAATTTTATTCATTAAAAATTTCCCTTGTGTAATCTAACAATTCGTATGCAAATTTTATTCGTGGTTTTTGACTGAGTGTAAGAGCCTGTGTATCCCCCCTCCCCTTTTTCGTAATTGCCATTGATGTTGGGACGTCTAATTTTTAATGTGATTTTAACATCTTATTAATGTGATAAAATAAATACTTTTATCACAAAGTGTTATTCTTAATGATTTAATATTGTTGAGGATGATATTTTCAGAAATATTACATGTAAAGGTACTAAATTTCGTATTCAAAATTGCTACCCCCTCGACATATATATATACAGGGTGTCCCCAAAACATTGACCTCTGCATTTATTCCTTAAATATTGATCTTAGATATATATAATAAATTACAAAGTTGTGTAAAAAAAGGTACAGAATTTTATAAAATCGATAAAAATTTTCAGAGGACTAAATCTGAAGAAATACAAAATTTAAATTTTTATACGGCCCCCGTATAAAAACATTTCCAATGAGTAAAATGTGTCCCATACATTAATAAGGGGATGTACAAAATTTCAGCATTTTATCATAAAAAGTCCCAGAGATATGTTTAAACAAATTTGGTGAGGGATTAATCACAAATTAAAATGTAAGTGTTTACAGAAAGAGTGCAAATGACGTAATGCAGAAATGCATCATATCAAATAATATCTGCCTCTTACCTTTAATGGACCTTTGGCATGGATGGAAAACATTTTGAACAAGCTTTGTAATCTTTGTGTAAAGTTATTATTTCTACACAGTGTAGATACTTTTGTACCATTAAATAGCAAAATTATTGTTTATTTATGTAATCATTGTTTTCTTTCGTAATTTGTGTATGACCCCTGAAACGCGATCTGCTGACATGATGTTTCCCCTCTGAGAACCCATGTCGATGTATCGAAACGTGGTTTAAGTCAGCATTTTTGTCTTTTCATATCTCTGGGATTTTTTATGGTAAAATGCTGAAATTTTGTACATCACCTTATTAGTGTATGGGGCACATTTTACTCATTGGAAATGTTTTCGTATGGGGCCGTATAAAAATTTAAATTTTGTGTTTCTTAAAATTTAATTCCCTTGGAAATTTTAATCAATTTCATAAAATTTTGTAGTTTTTTTTATGCAACTTTGTAATTTATTATATATGTCTAAGATCAATATATATATATATATATATAATAGTTTGAAAATCCAATGATAGAAAATAGAGAGAAGTTGTAACTAAAATAAACCTAACATTATATATATATATATATATATATATATATATATATATATATATACATATATATAATAAAAGGGTTTGAAGGTCCAATGAATGAAAAGTGAGAAGCTGTAACTCGAAAAACCTAACTATCTAACAAGCTTACAAAATAAAAGTATATATCAACTAATTTTCAAACAAATTAATTTATATATATATATATATATATATATATATTTTCTTTACCTTGAGGATTTGATAAATTCACCTAAATATTAGCCTGTTCTCATCCGAAACATGTCAAAGCATTTAGTCAATGGAAGTACTCAAATTGAGCCTTGTTAAAAATGTAATTATTAATATTAAGTTTTCGAAGTTTAATTATCAATTAGAAACAACTCATTACTCCTAGTAAAGGTCTACGGCAATATTGTGTCATCAGCTACATTGATAAAGCGTCTAATGTAATTATTTGTAAAAAAATTTATGCGTCACATTTACAAAATTACCTAAAATATAATAACACTTTAAAACCCATTTCTAATAATTCGGCAAAACTTAAAATTAAAATACTAAAATTATATACCCAAATAAATTTGACCCCTAAATATTTTAAATTTCATTATGTAATTTTATTTCCCCAATTTCGTAAAAACGCCCTTACTTTTAGAACTGTTACTTGTGGCCATAATACTTTTAATACTACAGCTAGTATATTATTGTTAAACTGTGTACATAACATTAACGATAATCATAGATATAATTCTGCTGGCTATTTTATTTTGAATAACATTTATGATTTAATTAATAATATTAGTAAATTACAACACATTTTTGATTTAAAAATTTTGGATTTTAAATGATTTATTTAATAATATTGAAGATTTATATAAAGTTATTATATCTTTTTATAATAATTATGTTACTACTTATGCTGATAATTTAAAAGTGTGTGTGTGTGTGCGTTTGAATTTACAATGTACAGCTGGCATACAAAATAATAGAAACACTTTGAAGAAGGAGGTATTAAGCACCTAATATAGTGTAGAATCACCGTTGGTATTTAAAATTGCTTGAATCCGCTTTGGAATGGACGCATACAAAAATTGTGGATGGTGGTAGGTGTTATATTTTGTTACACAATTCTTATGCAAACACTGCTCCAATTTCTTGACAGATGCTGAAGGAGGGTAACAGGATATCACTCTATTTTCCAACACCGACCACAGTGGCTCGATTATATATATCTAAGTCTGGTGATTATGCAATCCAGGGAAGGTGGGTAATTTTATCGTCATATTTCCAGCTCTATGAATTGGAGCGTTATCATCTTGAAAAGTGCAGTCACCTGCGGAAAACAATTCTGCGCCATTGAATGGATATGGTCGCCCGTAATGGCTACATAAACTTGAAACAGAACGAATTACCCGGTGTTTCCCGAGTCGTAAATAAGCTCTCGCTACTTAAATAACACATTTATTGATAACACCACTCACTCTCCAAATCGTCTTTTCAAACCGTAGCTATTTTAAACCGCTTTCAAATAATTTCTTTGTTTCAAACAATATCCCCACGTACGTTTTTCGCAAACGTGGAAAGCAAAATAAATAAAAATGAAAATAATTAATAATATAAACACCTTGATTTATCTGTCTGTTTATCTATGTTTTCCTGGGTAACGCTGCTACAAAATGTTGTTAAACGTTTTTCAATCACGGATAAACATTTCAATTTTTATGATATAACCATGGAGCTTTACGTAGTGAATGACATCATATACTGAAAGTGAGGCCATGATGAGCGTCCTGTTTCTTACGTAATGCAGTGACTATACTTCTTTCACAGCGAAATTATGATGTAACCATGGAGCTTTGCTTAGTGTATGACATCAGATACTGAAAGTGAGGCCATGGTATTGGCAGTCCGTTTCCTACATAATGCAATGACTATACTTCTTTCACAGCGAAATTATGATGTAACCATGGAGCTTTGCTTAGTTTATGACATCAGATACTGAATGTGAGGCCATGGTATTGGCAGTCCGTTTCCTACATAATGCAATGACTATACTTCTTTCACAGCGAAGTTATGATGTAACCATGACACTTTACGTAGCGCATGACGTCAGACACTGAAAGTGAGATCCTGATGTTATTTCATTTCTTATCATTTTACATATTTTTATTTGAGATACCACGCAACTCAGAGTGTCACGCTTATTTCGTTAACATGTTTAACCAAAGCTTGACTATTCCGCGTCCCGCACTCGCTTATCAACGGAACGCGGGATATAGTTAAGTCTTGGTTTAATATTCAAAATAGTTCAAGCTTCTTTCAACAGAAGTAGGAAATATTATTCTTGTATGTTTTTAGTTTCTTACTTTGAGGGCAGAATGCTCGCGGGTCTGACTAGTAATAACAATAATAATAAAATAAATAAACGAAACCATCATTTGTACAGGAGAAAAGGCGTGGCTTAAACTATCTAAGGTAGGTATACGCTATATGCAGAAACATCTTCTGGGAGAAAAGTAAACTCGGTGCGAAACCGCAGTCCTCAGCAGAAAATGTGTTTGTTGCTTTTATGGGTTTGCTTAAAAATTACAGACAATTAAATTATGTATTAATTAAACAAATGCCTTTTTTATAATGCGAAGATATACACAACTTATTGCCAAACCATAGAATTGTGCTAATCGTTGAATGTGGTGAAATAAGTATCATATAACATAAAACTGCAAATTTCGATATCAGTAGACAGTATCAATCTCTCCGATGGTGTAAAATGGAAACACTGTGATAATATGTTTGGTCGTTAAGAACCAACTTGTTTGAAAATTGTTCAAAATTATGCTAAAACATCAAATAACTGAAAAATTAATGCAAATTTTAAAAATATCTCACTGAGGCGTATCTTCCGGAGTCCTGGAGTAACTATGTATCAAATTTCATGATCGTATAACGCTTAGATTTCCCGCCACGGACGACATAGACACACACATATCTTTTATTATGTAAGATATTGATATTAAAGATTTATAAAGTTATTATATCTCTTTATAATGATTATACTACTACTTATAGTGATAATTTAAAAGTGTGCGTATCTATGCTAGTGTGTGTATGTATGTTAGTGTGTGTGTATGTATGTTAGTGTGTGTGTACGTATGTTAGTAGATGTGTGTGTATGTGTAGACGTGTGTATATGTGTGAGTTTGTAGACGAGATATCCGGCGAACAAATGAAGCGTTTCGAAATTACAATTAGTGAATACTGGAGCCGAATTGATTTTAAACGCAATCGACTGTTCGATCCCCCCCCCCCTCAATTTTTGAATGGATTTTTGCAAAAATCATTACAAAATCAGGACTTTCAATAATGATAAACAAATAATCAATTCAGATGTTATTTTTTTTTATTAGAAAACGAATGATACAAACATTAAAGAGGAAAATATTATTGCACGACAAATGATGTGAAATCTGCGCCACTCGTTAAAGTTGCGTTCCTATGTGAATTTCAAACGCTTGTATTTACAATGTAGTAGTTAACGTCGCAAAGAAGAAAAATTGCGTTTCCTTAATACCGCATCAAAATATAGAAATATTGTCCTTTTAGAAGTACAAGGACGTACTATACACCAGAACCTACGGGTGATAAGTTTGATTCATTACAGTTTCATATTTATCATTAAAAAATATGTTTATAAATAAAAATATTTAAACTATTAATTAGCTTCCTTCTTTTGTGTGTGTGTGTGTGTGTGTGCGCGCGCGTGTGTATGTTAGTGTGTATATGTGTGTGTCTGTCCATGACTCTGTGGAGGCGATATCTCACGTTCAAATGAAGTATTTCGAAAATAATTTGGTACGATTTTACAGTCAATAAATCTAGAACCCTGTTAATTATAAACGCAATCGAATGTTGAAAAGACTCTTCCCGAATTCTCAAACGAATTTTTAAAAAAAATATTTAAATATCAGCTCATTTAATAATAATAATGAAACATCATTTCAGACGTAATTTTTCATTAGAAAAGGAATGATACAAAGGTTAAAGCGTACGTATTAACCACTCTCGAGATATTGCACGATTTTCGAATTAATTTTTGAAAAATCATTAAAATTCCAGGACCTTCAGCACTGTTAAATAAACAATAATTTAATACGTAATGTTTCATAAGAAAACGCATGGCACAAACTTTAGAACCCTAGTATAAACTGCTATCGAGATATTGCCTATTTTTCAAATAATTTTTTTCTTAAAGTTTACGTACAGGTAAAATTAAAAAAGTAGTAAGTATATCATCCAATAGGTTCACATTTTACATGCAATATTTTTCAACGGATCTGTTAACATCATTCCTGTGGATCTAGTATGTTCCATTCACAAGAGAAGATACCTTCCACAATAGTTTTGTATTTTGACGTCTAAGAATTCGCTAATAGCCATTCATTTTGCGGAATATTAATTAAATTTCACTTTCATTTTGATTAGGATTTTGCTTGTGAGTTTGAGCATGAATAAATATGTCAATCTGCTTTGACAATCAAATTGCCAAAAGCGCTCAATTTCAAATTATGTCGTGTTACTTTAATGCCAGGAACACTGTTCTGAGGAACATCATTATTTCACTATAAAAGAGTACGATCATTGGGCAAATGAGAAAGCCATGTGCTTCTCAAATTAGACTTTTAAATCTGCTATCACATTGCTTTGTTCGAATTAAAGCTCGCACAATGGTATCCCCATCTTACATTACATGGTTTCCCCATCTTACATTACATGGTATCCTCATCTTCGATTTCTAGTAATAAGTGTATCGTATGTTATCCCTTTCCTTGGAAATCAATGGAAGTTATCGACAGATGCGAATAATATTTTAATGCAAGAAATAAACGTGTTGCTTGTTATACGTGCGGGGGATTTCTGCTTCGATACACCAGAAGTTCATTGATATCGGATCTCTCGGCCGTTTGGAGTTTCGAGTCATATTTAGAAAAACTTGCTTCGGTATGATTAGTAATTTCTTTCGGTTTTTTTTTTTTCTAGAACTCCAAATATAAGAAAAACTATTATGAGGTGGAATAGATAATTGAGATTAGAGTTGATCGTTTTCAAGATTAGTAGCCATTAATTGAAATAAGATTTCTGTAAAATGATTTCATCTTCATTAAAATTTAATAAATTATACTGAATTTTGTGAAATGCTTTGACTAGGTTACTTCTTGCAGAAAATGCTGTATGTTGTATCATTTACCTGTACGAAGACTTACTGAATGATACATTTACAAGGATGAATAATGTATGTAAAAATATATATAATGTAACAGAATTGCTTAAATATTATACTCAAATACAGCAACCGAGATGAAAAATAGCGTTCATATATTTCGTATGAAGATGAAGCTATATACAAGTTAAGTATTCAAAATGAGCGACATCTAACTTGGCAAAATGGACGTATAAGGCCAATGCTCTTTTAGTTGAGCAATAGTCAGTCGAATGGTTATTTGATTTTTGTATAAATGCGGGCGAGCAAGGCTACCCGTACAAACATTTATCATGGGTCTTCCTCTAAATTTGATTTCTCCAGTATTTTGATTATATTGAGGGTACGGAGCCCCCTTTGGAGACCAGGACCCTGCTCTCGAGTGGTGTCCCCCCATAGGCGGCACCGGGGAGAGGAAGGAACATTTGGAAAATTTTCAAATAAACTTATTTTTATATTGAAGTAATTTCTACAACATATATGTGAAAGGTATTGTCTAAAACTGGGTACATGCATGGCAGTATTTAGAGGGGTCAAAGGGGTGACAAAGTACCCCCCCGGAAATTTATTATTTTAATTAGAATCATATCTTAAAACTATTTTACAATGTTATCAGAATATTTTAATAACATTTAATTATTAAATAACAAGAAAGTTCAATCATGCATAAAGCATTGATTATGAAACACTTTCCAACTTCAATGCAATTTTATTTAAACATCTCTATAATGCGATACAATCCTCGGTAATATTTTTAAAATTATCACAATACTACATTAATTTATTATATTTCAAAACTTAAAACTTCATAAAAAAATGAACTTCATTCAAATGACGGCATTGAAATATAAATTGCTTGGTTTAAACATCTCTAAAATGCGATACATTCCTCGGTAATATTTTCAAAATTATCATGATACTACAATAATTTATTATATTTGAAAACGTCATCGAAAACAACTGAAATTTATTCAAATGACGTCATCGAAATATAACACGCCTGGCTCTTTCTATAAAAGCAGCATTTCATTCATAATTATTTTTCAATTCATTTCATTCATCACAATACTATAATAATTTATTTTATTTAAAAATTTAAGACCATGGAGCTACAAGTAATTAAACTCTATGCTTAAAACTTCATCGAGAAAATCGCCCTTCTCTCTGTAAAATCAATGAATGTTTTATTCATATCAGCTATATTGCAGACTCCATGAGCTAAATAATTTTGCGTTAAAGAAATGTAGCAATTCTTATACAACTCATTCTACATATTTTGCTATTTACATTTTCCATAGGTGAAAACTAGGCTTCGTTGTAGAAATAATCAAATTTGGATGAACATTTAAACCCATATATAATGTAATTGCGTTGTTTCAGTACGCAGATGCACAGAATTTAAGCAAAAATGGGGCGGTTTTAGGACGGATACCACACTAAATAAGAATTAAAAAGAACTTTAAAAATCACGATTTTGACACAAGATGGATGCCGTATTTTTTTTTGAAGTGGGTCGCGTGATCTCTTCATATAATGGTCACGTGATCGCTTCATATAAAAGGTGTAATTATTATTTTAATTTTTATTTGAAAAACTACTCAATATATTTTGTTGAAATTTTTTTTATATATTTTATGAGATAATTTGAATATTTCATAATACTTTCGAAGCAATTTGGGAATTTTAAATCCGCTTAAAAATGTTTGAAAAATTAGGTCCCATAGGGTTCAATGTATTTCATTTTTTCAACCCGGGTTCAATCCAAAACTAATTGGGTGATATTATTCATTTATATTTCCATAGGTCCCACAGATCGCTTAAACAACATACTAAAATTTCATTTTGATAAAGTCATTTTTACGGCAGTTATCGCGCTAACGGACAGACAGACAGACAGAATAAACAAAGTTATAAACACTTTTCAACTTTGTTGTAAGTGTTAAAAATGAAAATTCTTACTTTATTAAATAAAAATTCTTATCTAAAATGCATTAGCCCTGAGAACTTACGTAACAAGATTGGAAAGAAGTTCGGTTATAAACATATTTTATGCCGAAAGTTTCCAAATTTTCAGATGGGGCATATTTAGTTAGAAAGGGGGGTGGGGTATTATAAAAATTTTATGATTTTTTTTTTTTTTTTTTTTTTTTTTTTTGTTATAGAAAATTTTGCACAATGCACAAAATATGTTCAAGTTATCTTTTATTTATGTAACAATAAAGCCATTTTTATTAAAATTAAGGAAATTTACGTTTTAATCAACATAACTCTCTCTCTCTCTCTCTCTCTCTCTTTCCTAAATATTACCTAAAATTTTCGAAGCAATTTGTGAATTTTAAATCCGCTTAAAAAATGTTTGAAACATTAGGTCCCATAGGGCTCAATGTATTTCATTTCTTCTACCCGGGTTCAATCCAAAACTAATTAGGGGATATTATTCATTTATATTCCCATAGGTCCTATAGACCGTCTGAACAACATACTAAAATTTCTCTAACAATTTCTCTTTTAAACATACTAAAATTCACACTAAAATTAAGTTGGTAGGGTGTTTCATAATAAGTAGAGAGTTGTGTGTGTGTGTGTGTGTGTGTGTGTGTTTCATCTCAACACAACACACTGGTCACGAAAGTGGGTTCGCTTAAATGTCATCGTTAGCGTTTCACCAAAATTAATAAATGTCATCTTCTTGTTGACACCATTTATTAATAAAACGGTTTCTGGCTCCCAAATTCTAATCATTTGCATATCTCTTCAAATGATACGTACATGCGTAGTTTCGCGGTTGTAGTTCAATTTCTTATGGATGCATATATATTTTGCAACAGAGTGTAACACATAAAAAAAGTTGTATCATTTTTATCCCTAATACTGCCCAAAAACTAAAAAAAAAAAAACTAAAAAAAAAAAAAAAAAAAAAGACAACTCAAGAAAACTAAAAACCAGAGTGTACATATATTTCTAGAATTTATACTAGGTTTTTCATTCTATCGATAGCAATGTTGATTCTTTCACGAGCGAAATAATGAACTTCCTCCAACCGTGCCTGTAGGTTTTGAAGATATATTCAGCAGGCGATGAAGGAGCATCACATGGTCGTCCATATATCAGATCAGACGTTAGTCGTAGATCCCGGCCTAATAGTATTCTTGATGAAGTCCAACCGTTGATTCGAGGACAGCAGTAAGCCAGCAGGAACAAGACGGTAGGTGACGGTCCCAATTTTGCTGGTTTCTGGATACGAATAAAGAGAGATCATCAAGTATCGTTCTGTTGAAACTGGCTACTCTGCCGTCCGATTAAGGATGAAGAGTAGTAGTTCAAGTTTTGTCCATTCCGAATAGTTCACACAGAATATGCTAGAGTTAAAGTTTGTTCCTTGATCAGAATTGATGAGTGAGGAAACCCTATAATGACATATCCAATTCTGGTTTAGAATAGAACTTCACTGATGGTCGTAGACATTGTAAAGTAGTCCATTATTATTATGATGTATTTGTTATTTTCTAGAGCTCGTGGTAGTGCCTCCAAAATGTCGAATGCAAATCTCTCGAAAGGAGCCCCGACACTGTGACGACGAAGAGGCCCATGTTTATTCTTCTTCGGTCCATTCTGAGCTCCACTTCAGTTGCAGTGTGTTATTTGCACCAGCGCAGCGCTCAACATCGGACCTGGCATTGAATTAAAAGAAACATTCACAAACTAATGCTAATGCCAAAATGTTCTCCCTGTATATCTTTTAGTATGCTGGAACGAGGGAACAACAGCTGTCATCTAGTGCTCTTCCCATCGTCACCCCCCCCATTTACGGTACACTACTCCGTACCCCAAGTGTAGAGAATCCCAAAGAGTCCAGTACCGTTTCGTTTCAGGTGAGAAACAGGAAATTTCTTGACAGTTGGCCTCTCATTAGCTCGTTCTTCGTGGATCAGGATTGGCTCGATATCTGTGTCTTCTCTTTGGGCTCGAGAAAGTTCTTCATCACTCCAGAGCTGGTAGTGAATTTGAACTATTGTCGGTGATAACTTGTCGAATATAGTCGGTGATAACTTATCCTACATGGTGGGTGATAACCTGCCGAATATGGTCCGTGATAACTTGTCGGATATGATCTTAAGTTATAACTTGCCTTAGTTCAACGGACAAGTTCTTCTCGAGAGTGCATCAATGTTTCTATGAGGTGACCGCTTTCGGTGTCGAATCTCCATGTCGTGTTCTTGAAGTTGCTAAATTTATATTTCCACATGCCTTTCAAGGTTCTTAAAACTGAGGAGTCAGCCCAGAGCAGCGTGCTCAGTCCGCAACAGGAATTTCATTCTGTAGAGATAATGATGAAAATGATTTACAGATTTAAAAATTGTGAGCAGTTATTTTCATGTTACGCAATAATTTCTTTCGGGATTCGACAAGCACTTGTTAAAGTATGCGATGACACGTTCTTGTCCTCCTGTTTACTGGAAGAGAAATGCCCCTATTCCGTATTTACTGACATCGGTATCTAGTATACAGCTCTCCGTAGGTTGAGGATATGCCAGCACGGGATCTAAAACCAGTATTTCCTTAAGCAGATCGAAGGCGTCTTCACATTCCGTCATCCATTTAAATTTCTTGCTTCCTTCCGTTAACCGATGTAAGATCTGGCAATGTTTGAGAAGTTCTTTATAAACTGACGATAATAGGTACACAGGCCGAGGAAACTCCTTAGTTGATGAATATCCTGCTGTCTGCACCATTCTTTGACACCATTGATTTTGTCGGGCTCGGTCCTTACACCCTTCTTAGAGGTGACATTTTGTTCAAGAATATTTTGCGTTTTGAAGTATTTAACTTCAAATTAGCCGCTCTTCAATTTTTCAAATAACCGTCCTAAGGTTTTTTTATGTGTGTTTTTCAAATGATTGTCTAATAGTAATTATATCGTCCAAATAGGCGAGACATTATTTAAAAGAGCGTCCTTTCAGCACGGTCTCCATTAGACATTCAAAATTGCGATCGCGTTACAAAGTCCAAAAGGTATCGCTTTAAACTGCTAGAGTCCATGTCCAGTGGTAAACTCTGTCTTTTCTCGATCAACAGGAGCAGTATGGATTTTCACTTATAAATAGCCACTCTTGAGGTCTAGAGTCGAAAACCACTTACTTCCAGAGAAAGTATCTAATGTGTTGTCGATTCTTGGCAGTCGATAGCTGTGTTTCTTTGCCAAGAAATAGGCTTCTATAGTCGACGCAGAATCTTGTAAAACCATTCTTTACTAAAACGATTGGTGAAGCCTAAGGACTTGATGATGGATCGATCAGGTCGTTTTTCTGCATGTCTTTTAAAAGCTTATTTAATACTTCTTCTTAGCGAGTGGTAGTTTTCGGGGAGCTTGTTTATTCGGTAACTATTTACCGGTGTTGATTCTATGTCTAGTTAGTCTAGTGAGTCCCATATATTTTAAAGCAGTTGAGAATGTTTCACTGAATTCAGAAATGGTTACTGCAGAGAGGCGACCCATGACGTAAAGCCATTATCTCTTCCGTGTGACAATGAAATCCGAAAGGTCTTTAATGAGGCATTTTCTGAATGGGAAACCCATTTACTCTTTTGCTCAGGCATCTATTTATGCAGGTTCCGCACACCAGGTGATCGCCTGAATTCGTCGTTGCTTGGCCTCTGTAGCATGTCCTTTATTTCCTTCACAGTGCACAGCATATCAGAATCTGAAATGCTATCAGTTACAGCCGCTCCACGTACGGTCGACCGATGAAGTCCGCGAGATGCCTGTAGAAATGCTTCAGACTTGCTGGCTAGGGATAGTGCAGCTCTCAAATTATTACATTCTGCCATATGTGCTGAATTTCTGAGTCACGAATGGTATTTATAAAATACTGGGATGCAAGGCCTTCATGAACATCCATATGACATTCTGTAAGGGCTATTTGCGAAAGTCTTTCAATATTCAAAGCCAGCTCTGTAGACTGTCTCCAGACTTTTGGCGGCGAGACTTCAATTGAACTCTTCTCGCCTGGTTCAAATTATTCTTTCTATAGCGGAGTTACGTTACAGAGCATTTGACAGGGCTACGAAATACAGATGTTTTTCTGTCGGAAGCGTCTGTAAAAGATCAGCCGCAGGACCTGGAATGGAAGCAGTGAGTTGGCAGACTTTTGTCTTTTCATTAGTTTGCTTTCGCGATAATGTCGAATTGCGCTTAAAAATTCGTCCAAATGTTCTGTTGATTATACCCTATGTATGATTTTACTTTACATGATGTAGTAATTGTTTTTTTAATTATCCAGTTCGTCCAGCTCACCCGAAGGGTGTAAAGCAGTTACAATGGACGACCAGGAAAAACACAGAAATTACATTAAGAAATACATAGATAATACACATAGATAATATATATGGACATGCATAGACAATACACAAAGGCATGCATAGACATAGACAATACGCATAGACTTGTAGCAATTATACTACTCAGACTTCAGATTAGAACATCGTAGAAGAGTATAATTTCGCAAAGAAACAAATGTTAAAATTCAACAGTGCATAAGGTATTGAATAGTAAAAAAAAAAAAAAAAAAAAAAAAAAATTAAATATTTACGGAAAGAAATTGAAACAGTGAAATAAGCAAAACAAGTTAACATTGACCAGATCATAATAAAAAGCAATAATAACAATAACATTGCAACCCGACCTGCGATTTTCGCTCCATAGCCATTCATTTTTTTTCAAGCTTCTGAACAATTTTATTCACGTCGCCGAATTTCTGATGAACATCTTCTTGTGCTGTTTGCTCTCATGTCGCTTTTTACATCTTCTTTGGTCTCTCCCTTGCCGACTTTCGTTTCGATTTCTATAGTTTTGATTTCTTCTTTCATTTCAGATTGAAAGGATTTAATTTCTTCCTTCATTTAGACTTGTCTCGCTTTTATTTCTTCTCTAATACCGTCTTCCAGGATCTCGCCCCTCCCCCTTCCCCTTTAATGTCCTATTTAAAATTTTAGAGAGAAATATTTCATCTCAATTGGCATTTTGGAACTAGTGTTCATACCAGTCAGCAGTGAATGCAATAAACATTGAAATATTTGTTGATTATATGGCATAAGCCATGTTTATCATTATGTTGATAAATCTCGACTCCTCGTATTTAATTCCAAATAAAACAAACACAACAATTCCTAAAGCAACTGAAAAGTTTTGATTCTAGCAGCTTTAAACCATATTCTAGAGTTCGAAGTTAAAAGCTTCTATGCATAAATCATGTATGCAGAATTGAAAATCCCAATATTATACTACTAAGTCTACCTATATATATAACCCAGCAAACATTTTTAGGAAACTAATTTCGGTTCCTTTCGTTTGAAGGTAAAAACATATTGTATTTTAATATTGCGTAAAAAAGAGCAGAGAAAGTTATTTTTCCTTTGAAGCTGGTTAATGCATTAAATCAACTTATGATCAAGTGAATAATATTGACAATGTATTTTAATTTTCAGATAACTATAATATTTTATTCAAAATGAAACAAAATCGTTGAGTAAATTCCAAACTTTTAATTACAAATTTATGAAATAGCATATCTTGGTTAAATAAAATCAAAAGCTAATGAAGTGTATTTAGCTTTCTTGGGATATAATTTCATATTCCAAATAATTCATATATGTATATTGTGTATTTCAAACGTGAGTGATTATTTAACTTTTGAATAACATAATAGAAAATATTTAATATATAACTTCAATAATTATTATTAATTCCATAACCACTGTTCCGTTGGTCGATTTAATGCTTTATATTTCTTGAAGCTAAGTTTAGATTTCCAGCTGAAATGCGTGAAACGAGGTGGTAATTCGCGTTGGAAAATTCGGTCTTTTTACCGTCTGGAATTTAATATGCCACCTCGGATGGATGCAAAACTTGTAAATTATCATTTCTCTGGTCAAAAGCTAACGAATGACATAAGTTTCACTCGGTGGGTTGACGCGGTAAGTTGGGACAATGAATGCAAAATAAGCAAGAATTATATTTTTGTACACCAATCGCTTTGTTACATTAAATAACAGTAAAAAAAATGTTTCTTTTTTTATTTTATTTCTGCGTTGAAAACTTTTTTAATAGTCTGGGAGCCAGCAACGATTTTATTTTCCCATGGAATACAAAAGGTTTGAACACTGTATTTGGTAGAACTTAACGGTGTCAACGGATATCCGTGAGTCTGGCTGTCCTCGCAGATGGCCTTCGCCCTGGGCGTATTTTTGAAATAGGCTAAAATTGACATTTACCTTTCCCATTGAGTACATGGATGAAATTGGTGTCATATGATAAGTTTTTACGTCCCATTAACGGAGTTATGAGTCTGGCAGTTGTTCCAGGTGGTAGATTACATGCGGGACGCCTCAAAAGTCGAAATTACATTTTAAACATTTCAAAAACTTACGTGTAGAATCCAACAAAATTTTATATTTACAGATTTAAAAAAAATTGCATTAAGTAAAACAATTAGTATGTTACAGTTCACTATTTTTCCTGATCAAAATTTTAATTAAAAAAAAAATCTAAAATTTTAAAATATAAAACATTTAATTGAGATATTTCTGTTGAGTTATCCTACTACATACTTAAAAGCAAAATCGATGTAAAAAAATGAATATCTTAGCGAGATATAGCTGAAAATCACTAGGATTTACGTATATATTATTGGGATTTGGGACTTATTATCACTTGGGACTTATACATATATAGTATATATATATATATATATATATATATATATATATATATATATATATATATATATATATATATATATACTATTCATTACTATTAGAAGCGAAATTCACTCCTCTATTCGCTCACATAAACAAACTAACATCTTATTTCTTCCTTTCTATCATTTACTAAAACAAACATCAAGCAATTCCTAAAGCAACTGAAAAGTTTTAATTCTAGCAGCTTGGAGCCATGTTCGAAAGCTCGATGGTAAAAGCTACAGTTAGTAGAATTTTTGCTGTCTCTTGGATTATAAAAGTTGGCAACAGAAACATGGACTTTTCAATGTTAATTTGTCCCAAGAGATCTTTAGCTATATCTTACTGTAATATGTGCTTATTGATATAACTTTTGCTTTTAAATATGTAATAGGATAACACAATAGAAATACCTTAATTCAAGTTTCTGCATCTTAATATTTTTGATTTTAAATTTTTTTTAATTTTTGTCTGGAAAAAAGGAGAATAATTGCATATTAATTTTTAATGCAAACTTAAACCTTTAAATATAATCTTTTGAATTCTACAGGTAAGTTTTTGAAGTATAGATACTTAAAGTTTTAAAATTTCGACTTTTAAGCCGTCTAGCATACAACCTGCCACCTGGAGCGACTGCCAGACTCATAAATTCATTAATGGGATGTAAAATCCTATCATTTGACACCAATTTCATCCATGTATCCGATGGAGTAAGTAGATGTCAACTTTAGTCTATTTCACAAATACGTCCCTGAGAAGATTTCCAGACTTACGGATCTCCGTTGACACCGCAATATACTACCGCATGCAATGCTCAAATCTTTTATACTCAATGTGGTAAGTAGAATCTTCACTGTCTCTTGGACTATAAAAGACAGTAATAGAAATTTGGTCTTTTCAATGTTAATTTGTCCAAAGACCTTTACAGTTCTATCTCACTAAAATATATACTATTGATACCGCTTTTGCTTTCAAATATGTAGTAGGATAATCCAAAAGAATTGTATTAATTAAAAGTTTTGCATTTTGATATTTTTATTTTTTTAAATATTTAAAATTTGGGCCAGGAAAAAAAGTGAATTGTAACATCTTAATTTTTAAACCTCTAAATATAAAATGTTGTTGAATTTTACATGCAAGTTTTTGAAGTATAGATGTTAAAAATTTCAAAATTTCGACTTTTGAAGCGTTTGACATGACTGCCAGACTCATAAATCCGTTAATAGGACTTAACATCCTATCGTTTGACACGAATTTCATCAATGCATTCGATGGGGGAGAGAGAGAGAGAGAGGGGGGGGGGGGGGGTACGAAGATGTCAATTTCAATCTATTTCAAAAATAAGCCCAGGGCGAAGGCCATCTGAGTGTGCTGCAAGACTCACGGATCTCCGCTTACATCGTAACGATCTACCACATGGAATGCTCACACCTGTTGTTCTCGATAGGGTAAGTAAAATCGTTGTTATCTCTTGGACTAAATCTTGAGAGTTTAAAACATGACCATGAAGTATAGTGCATAAAACATGTAATCTTATTTTTCCACCCATAAATCAAAAAAGAGAAGGGGAAAGAAAACGTCTCGAGTTTTGCTTCTTCAATTCTGATCAGCAAACTGATCTGAGAATTATATAATGAAATTCAGCTGATTGTTTTATTTTTAGGTCCTTCGTTTAAAGAATCAGGGTCATAGTGACCCCGATCGTACACTTTTCTTGGCGACAAATACAAAATAATTAACCCAATAGAGGAGATAAGAACTGTAATGTAATAATTCTAGTAATTCCTATAAAAATATTTTTTGTATGACATTTTATTATAAGTACTATAAGTTTTATGTTTGATCTCACTTTCACTTCCACAGTCTTCGAATATTTGAATGTATCACCGATCTTAATGAAAGAAGCTACAGTGGCTGTTGATTATTAGATTCTCCGTTTACTTAATTTAGCCGCTTTATCCATTCAATATCTGCTTGTCTAATGTTCTCCAATTAAACAGCGGCTACTGTATATGCAAACAGGAATATCTCTGGCACATCTATGTTTTATTACTTTTGAATGACCACTGAAATGGTCACAAACAGGTTTTGGCTAATTATGGCTCACAACTACGCTTCGTATCCCACTACCCAGAAAATACTCTGAGATTCTCAGTAAATTTTATTTGCAGCATTTATGCTATTATTGTATGGAAATTTACTTTCTGGTTATTATAATTTCAGACGTTTTTTTATACTTAATGAAACATTTAAATAATTTTAGATGAGACTCCGTAACACATAATGCGAAATAGTTTTTAAAGCATTTTTTTAAATTTACAATGTCTTTTTTAATAATGCGAAATATTATTTATAATATTTTGTGCAGTATTTCTCTCGGTAGCGGTAAGATTTTAATCGTTTTTCTATTTATTTGTCTTTGATGATTTCGAAGCGTTTAATATGAAAAATTTATTATGCAATGATTTCATATTTTAAGTTTCTTTTTTCTATGCAAATTGTATATATTTTTATATTATGATATAATGTTCAAGATTAAACTTTTCATTTAAATTTTGTTTGCGTAGCTGTAGATGATTATATAAATTGCATCCATTATTTTTTAAGTCCTGAAAAATTTGGCAATCATTTCGCGGCATTTTTAGAAAGAAAAAAGTCATAAAGTTAAATAACCGACAATAGAGATTAATTTGTTTTGATCCCCATGTAATGTATAACAATTTTCTCTTTCCAAATCCAACATTAACTAGCGTTTTTCATTAACCAAGATAGCACCAGATGGAAAGAAGTCGCTTTTTTATTATTCCTACACGCGATGTTTCATTCATGGTTCAATTCATTCAAATTTCTTTCTCTGTGAGTTGCTAGAATCACGAATTTATCGTCCATTCATTTTTTATAAAGTTGCCAAATCAGCGATAAAAGCGCCAAAGCTGGTACAAATCCCTGATTTGAAAGATTTTGATATGAGTCATCGGCCGAAGCTACAACGAGAGAACCACGGCAACATATGACTAACCCTCTTCGATTCGGGAGGTCGGCTCTCTTTTTCCCCTCTTATTTTTTTACCTCTCCCTTTTGTTGGACTTTACCACGGGTGAATAAAATAAAATCTGTTTCGCGCTTTTCTTTTTCCGTATAAACCAACTTGCCATAGCGTCATCGAAATTGAACACTTAAATATTGAGGGCATTTCCCTATGCATAAAAGGTTTGACGCATACTACACGTAAGCAAGCTGGGTTTTCTGTGTGAGTTCATTTTTACGCCCAGGGCCTTGAAAAGAGGTTGAAATTCCGTTTTAGTAATAATGTAAATGAAGTGCACCGTTAAATCAGCCGTTTATGAGAAATCCTTCATGTTTACGGATGAAAGGCATTATCGTAATAACATGCTAAAAAAATTATTTCAAGGTGTAAAGAAATAAAAACTCCCACATTCTATTTGTCATTGTGAATAGCAATTGTGGAATTTTTCTCAGGTCTTTGAAAATTGAAGAAAGGAAGAAAGTAGCTTTTTGATCCTTGATTGTAGAATCTCTCATAATCTTCGAAAATTAGTTGAAATTACCCGGAGTGACTCATTTGAATATTTGTGTAGGAGGAATGAGCTGATAAATCAGCAGATTATGAGAAATTATGTTTACATATACAAAAAGAACCCCTGATGATTTTTGAGTTTTTATCGCAATAACATATTAACAGCATTTTCCCAAGCAATAGAAAAACAAATTTTGAAAAGAGACATTCCTAAATTTTATTCCACAATATCAGTGCCGTTCCTGGGGTGGCGAACGCCTGCGTGCAAGAATATTTTGTGCGCCCCTATATACTATGCTTAAATTTTGATGATAAGGCCAATTTTCATAATCATTTTTAGTTTGAGGTTTAAACTGAATAGTTTCCTTATAGACTAAAGTCACTTTAGTGTAAGTGTTTGATTATGAAAATGGGCGTAATAAAATAAAACAACGAAAAAATATGACAAAAAATTTATTTTCGACATCAAATAAAATAGACTATTAACGTACAATATAGGTCATAAATAAAACACGTCCATTCGGAAATTAACAAAAAATCTAATATAACTCAATTCACTCAACTGAGTGAATTGAGTTAAAACTCTCAAACGGCGCTCAACGCAAACAAATCCGTTAACTTGAAAATGTGCAAGATCTGCCGCCCGTAAGCCGAGTGCCGACACGCCGACAACAGATTTTTTGCATGTAAATTCCAGTGTAGAAGCAAAGTGTAGAAGTTACTTCTTATATTAGTTTACTGTTTCTTCCTGTAATCAAAGTTTACAGCTTTGCTATAATTTGATTTTTAATACCTTTAATGCCGATTTTTCTTCCAATTAGAAGTGCGTTTTTGCAAGAGTAGCGAATAGTTGAATTTGGCGCCCCTTAAATTGGGCGCCTGCGTGCGGGGCATTCGCTGCATACCCGCCAGGAACGGCACTGCACAATATATTAGTAATTTTGAGCTTTATATGCAGGGGGCCACTTCAACTGCAGATGTAAAGATTTTTAATAATCATTTTTACTTTCCCTGCACTACATGGTAATGTATAGGGAAAGTATTGGAATCATGTCGAAAATCGCAACTCGAATTTTAAACGGATCTACACGTTTCGAGACCTCTAGAATACGAAAAAACTATTTTTAGCGTGACGTCTGTTTATGTGTGTGTGTATGTCTGTCTGTGCAGATTTTGTATCCGCTCTAACTAAAAAACTAATGGACCGAATTTCATAAAATTTGGTAGGTAAGTGACTTGTGGACGAATCTAGTGCTGATTAGTTTTGAGTACGATTCGGGATAAAAGAACCCGCCTTTTTTTGCAAAATGGCCCGCAAAAGCTTGTATCCACTCTAACTGAAAAACTAATGGACCGAATTTCACAAAATTCGGTAGATAAGTCAAGTGTGGGACACTCTGGTGCTGATTAGATTTTGGTACGATTCGGAAAAAATAACCTGCCTTTTTTTGCAAAATGGCCCTCAAAAATCGCCAAAATCTAAAATAAAAAACTACATATGCTCGAATATATCCATTAAATGCTTGTTTTATATGTAATTTTTAACGAAGAAAGTAATAAGACCAAGCCCATTACACTAGGACTAGCCGTTCTCGAGATATATAAGTTTTTCCATATTTTCTCTACGCCACCTTTGAAAATAACTCCAGTTACAAAATGGGAACGAAAATTGAATTAAAAGTGAATTAAATTTAATTAAAATAAAGAGAACGTGGATATAAATAAGTCTACAGGGAAAGTCATGTGCTGCTCACATCAGATGTTTACTTTCCCTGCAATACATGGTAATGTATAGGGAAAGTATTGGAATCATGCTGAAAATCGCATCTCAAGTTTTCGACGGATCTACACGCTTCGAGACCTCTAGAATATGAGAAAACCATTTTTAGCGTGACGTCTATGTGTGTGTCTGTCTGTGTGTCTGTCTGACTGTGCAGATTTTGTATCCACTCTAACTAAAAAACTAATTGACCAAATTTTATAAAATTTGGTAGGTAAGTCACTTGTGGGCGAATCTGGTGCTGATTAGTTTTGGGTACGATTCGGGATAAAAGAATCCGCATTTTTTGCGAAATGGCCCGCAAAACTTGCCTGTATCCCACTCTAGTTGAAAAACTAATGGACCGAATTTCACAAAATTCGGTAGATAAGTCGCGCGTGGGTTACTCTAGTGCTGATTAGATTTTGATACGATTCGGAAAGAAATAACCTGCCTTTTTTTGCAAAATGGGCCCTAAAAATCGTCAAAATCTGAAATAAAAAACTACGTATGCTCAAATATATCCATTAAATGCTTGTTTTATACGTAATTTTTAACGAAAAAAAAATAAGCTCAACCATTACATTAGGGCTAGCCGTTCTCGAGATATTTTATTTTTTTCGTATTTTCTCTACGCCACCTTTGAAAATAAGTCCAGTTACCAAATGAGAACGAAAATTGAATTAAAAGTGAAGTAAATTTAATTAAAATAAAGAGAACGTGAATGTAAGTCTGCAGTGAAAGTCATGTGCTGCCCACATCAGATTTTTTTTTATCCCTACTACTTTTATATAAGCTCCATTTGTGCCGATTTAACGAAATGAATAAAATTGATAGTTCCTTCTGTTTGAAATTTGTCTGCAGTTTTAAAGGTACATCAATCCACAAAATGTACAAATTTCAATGGGCATTTTAAATGTAATTCGTATGAAGCATAGGCAATTATACATGCTGCATTTATTTCGCATATATTGTGAGTGAGGATTAGACAATGCAATCTAACAATCTAGGAAATGATTATTCACACTATTAAATAATACTAAAATAAATGAATGAATAGAAAACAAAATAAATAAAATCTATTAAGAGTGTATAAGATTATAAAATCTATTGATTTCAGACAGAAAATAAATTTTGTAAAAGTGCAGAAAGAATTAAGAGACTTATCATTATACTATTTGCAAGTTTCTTAAAAATAAAATTTATGAAATATATAAGAAGGGTTGCTGCCAAGTAAAATAATTTGATGATCTCTATTGAGCACGCGGTTCGTGTTATCCTAGCCCATGTATATATTCTAAATTAGGTTTTCTTATAACATTTTATTTTTCAAAAATAATTAGTTGATATAGTTATATTAAAACATGTTTTTTAAAAAAAGTTTTCTACTGCCTTCAAAATATGCGGTTCACACAGCACCGATACCACCTCCACTACCCGAGTCCATAGGCCTTTTTGAAAGATCACACCAGCCACCTGCACGAGCACCGCTCTCCACGTATATCACGTGATTGCGTCACTCACCCTCTCCTGTATCCTCACCTAAGAGGACATAAAAATCTGATGTGGGCAGCACATGACTTTCCCTGCAGACTTATATCCACGTTCTCTTTATTTTAATTAAATTTAATTCACTTTTAATTCAATTTTCGTTCTCATTTGGTAACTGGACTTATTTTCAAAGGTGGCTTAGAGAAAATAAGAAAAACTAAAATATCTTGAGAACGGCTAGTCCTAGTGTAATGGGGTTGGTCCTATTCTTTTCTTCGTTAAAAATTACGTATAAAACAAGCATTTAATGGATATCTTGGAGCATACGTAGTTTTTAGCACTTTACAACAAAGTTGAAAAGTGTTTATGACTTTGTTCATTCTGTCTGTCTGTCTGTCCGTTAGCACGATAACTGCCGTAAAAATGACTTAATCAAAATGAAATTTTAGTATGTTGTGCAGACGGTCTGTAGAACCTATGGGAATATAAATGAATAATATCACCCAATTAGTTTTGGATTGAACCCGGGTCGAAAAAATGAAATACATTGAACCCTATTGGACCTAATTTTTCAAACATTTTTTAAGCGGATTTAAAAGTCACAAATTGCTTCGAAAATTTTAGGTAATATTCAAATTGTTCCATAAAATATATAAAAAAAATTCAGCGAAATATATTCAGTAGTTTTTTAAATAAAAATTAAAATAATAATTACACCTCTTATATGAAGCGATCACGTGACCATGATAAGAAACGATCACATGACCCACTTCAAAATGATATATGGCATCCATCTTGTTTCAAAATCGTGATTTTTTTAAGTTCTTTTTAATTCATATTGAGTGTTGTATCCGTTCTAAAACTACTTTATTTTTGCTTAAATTCTGTGCATCTACATACTCAAACAACGCAATGACAATATATTTGAGTTTAAATGCTCATCTAAATTTGATTATTTCTACAACTAAGCCTATTTTTCACCTATGTAAAATGTAAACAGCAAAATATATAGAATGAGTTGTATTAGATTTCCTGTATTTTTTTAACACAAAATAATTTAGTCCATGGAGTCTGCATGGCTGATATGAATGAAATATTAATTGATTTCATAAAGAGAAGGACGATTTTTTTCGATGAAGTTTCAAGCATAGAGTTTAATTTTTTGTAGCTCCATGGTCTTAAACAAAATGTTTAAATAAAATAAATTATTATAGTATTGTGATGAATGAAATGAATGGGAGAAAGTTATGAATGAAATCCTGTTTTTATAGAGAGATCCAGGCGTGTTATTTTTTCTATGACGTCATTTGAATTAATTTCAGTTGTTTTCGATGAAGTTTTCAAATATAATAAATTATCGTAGTATTATGATAATTCTAAAACTATTACCGAGGAATGTATAACATTTTAGAGATGTTTAAACCAGGCAATTTATATTTCAATGCCGTCATTTGAATGAAGTTCATTTTTTTCGATGAAGGTTTAAGTTTTCAAATATAATAAATTAATGCAGTATTGTGATAAGTTTCAAAATATTACCGAGGAATGTATTGCATTTTAGACTTGTTTAAAAAAATTGCATTGAAGTTGGAAAGTGTTTCATAATCAATGCTTTAAGCATGATTGATCTTTCTTGTTTTGTTTTATATTTTGGCGATTTTTGCGGACCATTTTGCAAAAAAAGGCAGGTTATTTTTTTCCGAATTGTACCAAAATCGAATCAGCACCAGGGTAACCCGTAAGCGACTTATTTGCCGAATTTTGTGAAATTCGGTTCATTAGTTTTTTATCTAGAGCGGATACAGGCAATTTTTACTGGCCATTTCGCAAAAAAAAGGCGGGTTCTCTTATCTCTAATCGTACCCAAAAGTAATCAGCGCCAGATTCGTCCACATGTGACTTACCTACCAAATTTTATGAAATTCGGTCAATTAGTTTTTTAGTTAGAGTGGATACAAAATCTGCACAAACAGACAGACAGACACACAGACACACACAGAGACGGCACGTTAAAAATGATTTTATCGTATTTTAGAGGTTCCGAAACGTGTAGATCCGTTGAAAACTCGAGTTGCGAGTTTCGGTATGATTCCAATACTTTCCCTATACATTATGATGTATTGCAGAGAAAGTAATATATGCATTCTCCTAGATTATCATATAATATTCCATACTTCTTATGATCCTCACTTGTTCTTCACGTAATACTTTGAAAACCAGCATTGGGGTGTTGGGGCCATACTTATGAGTTTAGTGTCATTGGCAGGCTTAAATAATAATACGAAAAAAGAACGGCTGCTTTGAAATGTCTGTTTTAAATATCAAGGACTTAGATGTAAAATCGTGTGATATATACGTTTTCATATTTAAAATTAAAATTTCTAATTTTTGGGAATTTATTTTTTTCGGATCTTAATACATAATGCTAACATAATATAGCTGTTTACGCTATATCTATTTTGATTGTTACACCTTTTGCTTTACGGCAAAACTTGTAAATATATTAATTTATTGTAGACAAAATCCATTTAATGTACAGCTAAGGAAAAAAAAAAAGCCCCACCTCTTGTTATTCAAGCATCGTTCATCGTAGAGCAAATTTTGAGTTGCCATTCGATTAGCTGGGCCGTTTAATAATTTTCATGTGTGAAAAATATATAAAATGGCTACTCGTTTGACATAACTAGTAATTTTAATTTTTATCAATTTTTAGGTGTGCCAGTCAAAAAATTCACAAATCGTTTCAAAAATTTTAGGAAATATTCAAATTATCACATAAAATGTGTAAAAACAATTTTCAGCAAAATATGTTGGGTAATTTTTCAAATAAAATTTCAAATATTAATTATACCCATATTATATAAACAGATATATGAAGCGATCACGTGACTCTTTGCAAAATAAAATATGGCTTCCATTATTCTCTGCTGGGTGTACCGTAGATGTTTAAAGATCGTTTAAATTTATATTTAGTGTTGCATCCATCATAAAACCGCTTTATTATTCCGTATTATCTGTGTATCTAAATTCTGTGCCAACGCAATTACAATATTTTTTTTATTTTAAATGATCACTAATCTTTTTTTATTCCTACAATGAAGCTTAATTTTAACGCTAAACTATAAAACATGGAGTTAGAAAGGAGATAAAATTCCTACGAATGAACCGCTTGAAAATGCCATAATTCCTTGAGAATTATATCTAGGTGTCGCTAGTGTTAGTAAAGTAGCCGCTATTGTTAATTGACACAACAGAAAGGCGTAGTATTTTGTATATGTATATTTGATTATTTTTAAATTAGGTATTCACTAATTATGAATATAATTAACCAGTATTTTTTCTTAGTTGTAGGATAGATAGAGTACAGAATATATGGAAATAAAAATACATTGAAATGTAAAATAATTTTGAATACGTAGGAATATTCTTTATTGTTTCAGTTCTACTTTGCATTGCGCTAATAATTTATTTTCACAAAATTGACAGTTTAAATAAATACTTTAGGCCTTTCACCATAGAACTGCATACATTACAGGCCTACTTATCCTATTTCAGAGACACTTGAATTATTGTCTCAAACGATATTGGCGTTTCCTTAATATGAAGTTTTAACTTCTTTTACCTCCATGCTATAGCATACAGAATGTAAACAAATCAAGAGATTGTAAGGGGACTCGTATGAGAATTACGCATAATTATTTAGCTCTAGAGTCTGGAATATAATTGATATGAATCAAATATTCATTAATTTTACATAGATAGGCAGACGTTTTATAAAATGAAATGGTTTGTCATAGTTACAATAATTTCGAAGAACTAATTTAACATGAGATAAGAAAACGATGGAGTTTCTATAATAGTGAAATATTATAATTGTAACGTAATATTACCTGCAAAAGCATCGTAAACACTTGGAAATTACACTTTCGACGACGTCATTTGGATAAAATGAAAATGAAATTGCATTTCAGTTGGAAAGTGTTTCATAATCAAGGCTTTATGCATGATTGATCTTTCTTGTTATTAATCATTAATAAACAAAATGACAAACATTTTTGCTTTACATCTGGATTATTGATTACAAACAAACATTGTGTACACATTTTGTAATGATTTTGTGTTGTTATGTTTGTTTTTTGTAAAATTGTTAGCAAAAAACAAGCTACATTTTATTATTTTTTTATACATTCACATTTTCATGTGATTAAGAAACACATATTTTAACTGGTTTGGCATTTTTATTTTCAAAAGTTTTATATGGAAACCATAAAGTAAGTTTTTCGTAAGCTTTTCCAAATTCGTTCAGAGCCCTTGGCATAGGCTCGGAACTCTGGTTGGGAATCATTGCTCTTGATTCTTAAAAAAAGTTTTTAGTTAAAAAAATGGTATGGCAAAATCTTTACCACCAATACAAGGACAAACCTCTTTTAATGCAGAAATATAAATCTGAACGCTTTTGCACTTATTTCAACTTTAAAAATAAGTTACTTAGTAACCAAAATAAGTGAAAATTATTATTTACTAAATTATTTCATTTCTACCTTTTTCGAGTTTCAAAATTCTAAACGAAACCTGCTTTTAAACTTTGGCAGAAAGTTCCGTTCTGTAAAAGTGAGAGATCTGTAATAAAATAAAATAAGTGCCGAGTACTTAAACAGTAATGCTGAACTGGTTTCGCTATTAAGACTCTTTATCGACTCTTTAATATAAATTTGTGGAGCAATATAGATAGGAATAATGGTCTAAAATTTTTCGGATACAACTGCAGTAAGAGAATATATTTTGCAGGGAGATAATTTCTATGAATTCACTCTATCAATTTGTTAACTCTATTTTAATTACTTTTTAGATATGAGCCTCTGCATCATAAAACTTTAATAATCTATTGGATTATGATCATTCGACAGAGAAATTTAAAAAGCTATGAAAATACGTAGCATGCATGCTTACTGCTTTTTAGCTCACGAATTTGGAGAGAAACGCAAATGCATTATGAGGAAAAGGAAGTTTTTCAATGTTCTCCTCTACACAACAGTTGGCACGAAAAAATAAAAATTAAATTTTAACCACACATGAAATTGAAACAAATTAAGGATGTAGGCAGATTTAATTTAAAATAATGCTATATAAATTTACAAAATTTATATTATGCAAAATTGTCGAAAGGAAATGAAGGGTAGGCAGGTGAAATAGTTTCAACAATTTTGCATAATATAAATTTTATATATTGATAAGATTGATATAGTAATAAATCTGCCTACAAATTCATTTCCCTTCAATTGCTAAGAACAAACTGCCAAAAAGACAGTTCGTTTTCGGTTGTTTGTTCTTAGCAGTTATTAAGGGCGCATGCTGTTTTTTTCGACCGAAGAAGGCGGTTTATAACGCCCTCGAAGCAGTTGTAGTCGTCTAACTGACACACGTCTGTTTTCTTCAAGTAAGTTTTGTAAATTATAGAAGTTAGATGCTCAGAATAAGTAGTAAAGTAGATATGTAGTAGATGCTCAGTATAAGTACTAAAGTAGCCGAAGGAGTGATCTGTTAGAAAATTCTAGAGGGTGAACATCCAGGTTTAATCAGTGTGTTGAACGTTATAATCAGCTTCCATATGACTGAACAGCAGTGTGGGTCTGAACAAATATTAATTACATTATTAATATATTAATACTGAAATATTAATAACATGGACTTATGGATATGAAATTTAGATGTCAGAGACTGCATCCGATCTCGGTGCGCTGCTAGCTATAATTTAATAATGTTGTCGGTGCTAAGTTGGTCGTATTGTTGGTCGTAAAAATATAAAACTATTACATAAGTGTCTTCTCTCGTGAATGGAACGAACTAGATCCACGAGAATGATGTTAACAAATGTGTCACATAATATTGCATGAAAAGTGAAAATATTTCCCTATAGCACATATTTTTTAATTTTATCTAATACTTTTGATAAATTCATTAGAAAAACGTGCAATATCTTGAAAATCGTTTTTGTTAGTACACACACACACACACACACAAATATATGCACACAATACGCACGCACACACACACAGAGAGAGAAAGAGAGAGAGAGAGAGAGAGAGAGAGAGAGAGAGAGAGAGAGAGACATCACTTCATAAACGTTCAATTCGAGTTTAGGGATGCTTTTTCGTCAAAAAATCTAATTCAAATTTTCGGCCCCGTCACAATACTTTTTCTATACATTATACTATGTATATAGGGAAAGTAATAGGGTATTTACATATACAGCACCAGAATGATGAAAACATAAAAAGCATGAAAGGTTTTTCTAGACAAGCTGGATCAGAAAGACATTAAAATTACTATAACAATGAAAACAATTATAAAAATCCAGAATAATCATGAAAACATTTTGAAACATTACTAAATACAATACAATATCAAGACACCAATATCACCAAAAGCGCAGATCACAAAAAGTCCAGATTAATGATTTAAATTTAAACGTGCTACAATATATATAAAAAAAAAACTGAATAGAGAAGCGAGAACAGCAGCTTAAAATACATAGAAAAGCACTCATTATGGATACACCACTGAAAACAGCAGTTCGAATGAATTACATACTTCATAAAAACAGCAGTTCGAATGAATTACGTACTTCCTAAAAACAACAGTTCGAATGAATTACATACTTCATAAAAACAGCAGTTCGAATGAATTACATACTTCATAAAAACAGCAGTTCGAATGAATTACATACTTCATAAAAACAGCAGTTCGAATGAATTAAATACTTCATAAAAACAACAGTTCGAATGAATTACACACTTCATAAAAACAGCAGTTCGAATGAATTACATACTTCATAAAAACAGCAGTTCGAATGAATTACATACTTCATAAAAACAGCAGTTCGAATGAATTACATACTTCATAAAAACAGCAGTTCGAATGAATTACATACTTCATAAAAACAGCAGTTCGAATGAATTACATACTTCATAAAAAAAGTTGATAAATAACTCTTCTGTGGTGTTTAGATCTATTTAACCAACCAAAGCAAATACTTTCATATTTACATTTTAATATTTTTGCTTATACCCAAAAGATTTCTTTATAGTAAAATATTTCTATTTAAATCTTTATATATTACATTTGTTCTGATTATCATACACTTATATTTGCTTTGCACCATGATACTGTTTCATTTTTACCCGTACTAATAACAGTATGTGCAAAATTCTACGAAACCCTTTTATTCATGTTACACCATGCTAACCCCTACGTGAAGAATGTTCGAAATTAAGTATTTCATTAAAAATAAAATATATTTTCTTTCAAACGCCTTCATATTTAAAAGAAATGCACGAATTCAGAGAAGCAAGGTGCATTCTCATTGAAATCTAATTATGAATCCCTGGAAGAATTCATACAAATATGTTTTTGAATTCCTAAGGATTCTGTTTTTCGGTAAAATGATGCCTTAATTCCATATTAATAATGACAAGCAAGCATTTTCAATTACCGCATAATTGAGCGTATATATACTATAATGGGAATGATAAAAAATACACTGCAGAAATTTAATTTCACCAAATAAGGTCGGTGGCCATTAATGAATGTCGATTATACTTGTATGATAACTATATTTTATTCGTATAGAGTTGAGTTGTTAAATTGGCCAAGTTTGAATTAATAGAGATATAGTTCAAATTGCATCAACTGACAAAACATTTCAGTTAAAGTTGCTCGAAAGCGAAATAGTTTTGTTAAAGTATTTGCATAAAAATATAATTGTTGTGTGAGACAGAATGCAGACTGTGTCGGAAAGGTAATTTGAATGAGTTCGTAGAATAGTAAAAATACAAATAGTTATTAAATAAGTTCGAATAATTTTGAAAGCTTATTAAGTTACTAATTTTTCAGTAATCTAAATAAATTTAATTTTCAATACTGTTTAATACATTTTCAATACATCAATACATTTTTTCAATGCATTTTAACATTTTTTTTTAATTTAACAGCCTTAAAATGCTAAAGGGGCAAACATCCATGTATGCAGTTTAGATTAAAATTAGTTTCCACCCTAAAGGTGGGAGATTTGCAGTAAAATAACATTATAGAAGACTACTCTGTAATATAGAACCGGTTGTAAAAGTATGACCTGTTATTGCCTTGTTATGATCTGTTAATCGATTAATATAGATGACTAATGATGCAAGATTCTCTTCGTTTTATAAGCACAAAGGGCTAATTAACACAGTTTTAAGTGGACATTAGACCACTAAGACTATCCATTCATACTCAGGGCTTCCTCTTGCTTCAGGTTATTTAGGAGTAAACAATACCTTCAAAATGGCGAAAAAAAATTCTGATATGAAATATTAAAGTTTCTATTTTTACGCATTAAATATAAAAACGCAGAGCATTTTACTGCATTGTGTGAAATTCTACTTGCTCATAATAAATAGCGTCATAAATTTGATTTAAGCTTTGAATTGGCAATTTTAAAGGGAATTCATATTTAACGATATCCTTAACATGTTTTAGACTTTTGCGTATTATTTCTCTCTCTCTCTCTTGTGTTAGAAAATTCGAAGATGAATACAGACACGGCCATGAAATTTTATATTAGGAATTTTTAGAATTGACTTGGTTAAATATGTTTCACAGTTTAATAACACTGATGGTAAAATTATCGGGGATACATAAAAATAAGGATCATTTTGGGATAGTTAAGGGGGAGGAAATACGCTCTGTTGCAAAAACAATATATGCACCCATGAAAAATTGAACTACAGCCGCGAAACTCGGCATGTAAATATCGTTTAAGAGTTTTGCAAATGATCAAATGATCAGCGCCAATGATGCTATAGGACTCATGCAACGCGCATGAGAATGAAGCATCGTGCAGCATTTAAAATGACCGGTGTTCTCACTCACGGGCAATTGAAACTGGATTTTCTGCTTTGATACTGCAAAAGTTGTGTATAAAGATACCTATGGGGCGTACTTGACGGAGCTACGAACAATTTTAGGATTTAGAGAGAGGCCGCATCATAGGCTTAAGGAAATGTGGTTTGTTCAACAGACTATCAGTCCCTATCTTGGTTGAAGCGATATGGTAGTTGCTCGATATTGGCAACAGTGAATCAATGAAGACACATGTAGCCGTCGCTGAGGCTCAGGACGGCACAGGCAAACAATTGCTAGAGAGCATCGTGCAGTCAGGAGAGAAGACACGTCTACACCAATGGCATAGTTATCAAACATTTGAAGACATTTGCCATCATCCATATATCGAGTATCAAGGGATACTATTCAAAGACTACTGGCAGAAGATGGGATTAGGTGTCGACGTCTATTAAGGCGTCTACCACTGACCCCCTCAACATAGGCAGAGCTGTCTTGATTGGTGCCGAGCTTGGTCAGCTTGGACTGTGACCGACTGGAAACATGTTGTTCTTAGCAACGAATCACTCTTCTTTCTTAATGCTGATGTCCGCCGCATACGTATGTAGAGGATAGGAGGCCTGGCCAGCGTTCCGATCCCATATTTTTTGTTGAGCGGCACACGGCCATCACACGTGGTGTGAAAGTTTGGGGAGCCATCTCGTGGGACTGCCACAATCTGCTCTAGTTGTGCTGCAAGCCAATCTGGCGGTTTACTTGTACGTCGACGATATCCTGCAGTCAATTTTCTGCTTATGCTGTCAAGCCACCCAGGTTCCATTTGCCAACAAGACAACGCTCAATTTTCTGCTTATGCTGTCAAGCCACCCAGGTTCCATTTACCAACAAGACAACGCTCGATCACAAAACTACACGACTTTCCCAACAATATCTTCGAAGATTTAATACCCTCCCATGGCCATCCAGGTCCCCAGAACTATCATCAATAGAACACGTCTGGAACATGCTGAGACGGTAATTGCAGCATTCTTAGAATACCTATGAATTAGCTGGCTAATTGCAACATTGATGGCGGAATATTTATCAGAGGGACATAAGCAACTTAATTGAATTTATGTCGCACCGAATATCGGCATGTATAGCTGCCAGGGGAGGATGTATTACTTACTAAAATGTCATGTTGCCACCATTTCTTAATACCAAATTTTTTTATTACCAAATTCTAATCATTTGCATATCTCCTCAAACGTTATATACATGCCGAATTTTGCGGCTGTAGCTCATTTTCTTATGGTTGCATATACTTTTTTGCAACAGAGTTTAAAACATAAAAAATTGTATCATTTTTTAGTTCTAATACTGTCCGAAAACTTAAAAAAATTCTAGGCCTATGTAACTTTTACCGAACATTAATCCCAGACTATGTGTAACTCACCGCTCCACTGGTTGAGTTAACGGCTAAGCGGAATATATTTTCATGGTCTCCGCAATGCAGTAAGGCATTTCGAGAATTACAAAATAGATTCTTTCAACATCTTTTGTTTCTACAACCTGATCTGTATGAATAATTTTTTCTAAATACAGATGTTTGTTGTACTAGTATTTCTTCAGTTTTATTACGAAAGAAAAATTAACGATTACAATCTGTACTGTACTATAGCAGAAAACTTAAGTCACAGGAGCAAACATATCCGGCGGTAGATACGGATCTCATGGCTATATTCTATGGAGTTATAAATTTCCATAACTACCTGTATGGAATTTTTTTATATTGTCTCAGATCACAGATCAGTTAAGTACCATTTAAAGATTATTAATCTATCAAATTTAGAAGCCTGATTGTTATTAAAGTTGTCAGAATATGATTACGAATTTTCACACATAGGCGGAAACTCAAACATCTTAGCCGACTACCGTCCCAGAGAAAGTTTCAAAAACTACCTCAGTCCAGTAGAAAGTGAAGCAAGTGTCAATAGTATAGAAATAATAAATAGTATTGCAAATAACTCTCCATTACCGAATATCAATGAAATGCACAGAGAACAAATTAAGGACGAGATTTTATATAAATTCAGAACTGACATAAATAACAACATAACAAAACTTTGAGCACTATTTTAGTAATTATCTTAAGCCATTCTTGAGATATTAGGAAGTTTATTTTCCAGAGAGAGCACTATATCTCTTGAAATAACGAAATTATTTACGTGAAATTTTGTGTACATTTTTGATTGGTAACATCAATTAGCCCATTGATTTAGAGTGGAACTGTGCTTTTCAGCGATATATAGTAATAAGAAAGCTCAGCAGTATTGCAGCTAACTTTTAATAATGGTTTTGTTTTACTTTGAAGAAAATTCATGTTATCGTACCAATGAATATTAAAAAGAAAAATAGGATTGTCTTAATATATAAAAAAGGATGTTTCTAAATGAAATAAATGCACAATCGACAAATCGTGATGTGATAGGCGATAATTATGGACGAACAAAGTTAAGTCTATTCTCCATTTCTATTGAAGCGAAATCAACGTTTGCCTGAATTTTGTAATACGTTTCACTAGAAAACTACAATAGGTAGAAAGATGAAAATTTGTTCAAATACGCTAAAATTGCACACAGATGGGTAGAATCGCAATTTCAGTAATTAAAAGGAACTCTAACAGTGTGAAATCCTCATTTTTAACCCGCGCATGCTCACTTGGTTTTGTAAACGCTATGCAAATAACAAGTAAACGACAACTTTCAAACAGCTAATCAAAGCGTGTATTCTTCCATGCATTGTGATTTAAACGTGCTCCTGTATATTAAGTACGTTTTAGCGATTTACATGTGTTACTTTGATTTCATTGTTTTCCTGTTTTCTAATTTGTTTAATTTAATATTCAAATTTCTAAAAACTTATATGCGCGTTTGTATTAGGATTCTCAAATATTTAAATTGACTTTTAATACCTCTAATTTCATAATGACTTGTTAGATTAGTTTTTAATTTGAAATCTTTCACAGCTCGCATACTTCATATGCGTGAGTCCATTCAAAGCCCGGCTTTTGCTAGTAAAATATAAAGTAATGTATAAATTTATCGAAAATACTGTTCATATATATAAGTTTATAAAATATATGACATTTAAAGAATGAAAAATTTTAGACCAGTACAAAAAAGTCGAAGAGAAGCCCGTTTCATTGTAATATATGTGATGGTTTACGGATGAAGGGTCGTTGTGAATTTCAAAACTGGGTTCAAGGCTTCGTAAATACAGCTAGCTCTTCAGGCTAACTCATAAAAAAAAACAAAAAAAAAAAAACACTGCATTTCTTTAAGATAATTTCAACTAACCTTACCTTTCAGGGTTGATAAAAAAAAAATAATTTCTTGGAATTGTTGACACACGGAGCATAATGAAAGCATTTTCTGTAATTTGAGAAACATGCGGCTACTTAAATCTACTGAAAACTAAAAGTGTCCAATTGTCGTCTTAATGGTTATATACCACTTAATGTCGCCAGTAAAATGGCCGCAAAAAATATTTTGTGCATTAAACTCAGTTTAATGAATTATTAAAGAAATAAAGCGAAAACGAATTTGAGTCTGCAGGGAAAGTCATGTGCTGCCTACATCAGATTTTTAATTTTAAGTTGTTCAAAATTACTTACTTTAAGTCGTGAAAACACAAAACTGCAAATTTTCAGATCACATAAGCAGCTATTTTTCTCCTAGTGTGCTTGAAGAACAATAACACAAAACTCAATCTATTGGCCAAATTCCAAGCTAAGATAATACTTAGTTAAGGATTTATTGGCTATGTTTTTTTAGCTAAAGTGGATACTGGCAATTTTTGCGGATCATATTGCAATAAAAAGCAAGCTATTTTATTCTGAATCGTATCAAAATCTAATCAGCACCAGGGGACTAACACCTACAGGGGCCTAACCAACCAAATTTTAGGAAATTCGGTCAATTAGTTCTGAGTTAAAGTGGATACATACATTGCACTGACAGAGAGGGTCACACATACACAGATGTCACGCTAAAAACAATTTTTTAGTGTTCCAGAGGTCCCAAAACGTGTAAATCCGTCGAAAACTCGAGTTGCGATTTTCGGCATGATTCCAATACTTTCCCCATACATTACCATGAATTGCAGGGCAAGTAAAAATTTGATGTAAGCAATACGTGACTTTCCCTGCAGATTCAAATTCATTTTGTAATTTTTTATTTCACTATGCATTAAATTGAGTTTTTATGCATTAAATTGAGCTTAATTGCAGAAAATAACATGGACAATTTTCTGATACTATATCCAATTTGCCTTCTTATTGCATCTTCGTTTCACTTGGCAACTTTATTTACTTTAAATACTTCAGGTCCTCAAAATTCCCAAAATTGAAATATCTCGAGAACTGTACATCCTACACTCATGGGGTCAGTCTTATTCGTTTAATTTTTAAAATTTACCTGAAGAACAAATACTTAATTAATATATTTCAACAATATAAGTCATTTGTTTCAGATTTTCACTATTTTTGCGGGCCATTTCGCAAAAAAAAAAAAAAAAAAAAAAAAAGTCGGTTATACTTTTCCATATCATATCAAAATCTAATTAGTATCAAGATACTTAACTACTAAGCTTCAAGAAATTATATTAAATAGTTTTTAACTACAGTGTAAATCGTCTCCATTTCCTGACAATTAAAAATTTAAATATCTCGAGAATGATACATTTTAGAGTAATGGGTGGATCTTATTCATTTTGTTGTAAAAAATTACGTATAAAGCAAGCATTTAACAGATATATTTGAACATATGTTGTATTTTATTTTAGATTGAATATTTTGGATTTGCGGGCCATTTCACAAAAAAAAAGGCAGATTCTTTTTTCCGTATCATAACAAAATATAATCAGCACCAGGGTTACCCGCAAGTGACTTATTTACTAAGTTTTGTAAAATTTAGTCAGTTGGTTTCTTGGCTAGAGTGGATACATGAGAATTTTGCGGGTCATTTCGCAAAAAAAGCGTGTTCTTTCATCCCGAATCGTACCATAATCTAATCAGCACCAAGGTCACCTACAAGTGACTTATTTATAAAATTTTGTGAAATTCGGTCAATTAGATTTTAAGTTAGAGTGGATACATACATTGCACAGACAGACAGACACAAAGACATACACACAGACATCCCGGTAGAAATAGTTTTTTCGTGTTCTAGGGGTCCCGAGACGTGTAGATCTGTCGAAAACTCGACCTGCGATTTTGGATATTATTCCAATACTTTCCCTATACATTACCATGTATTGCAGGAAAAGTAATAATTAAAATTGCTTCGATAGGTCCCCAGAAATTGAGTGATAAAAAAAATTTGCAATTGTTTAAAAATAGATAGAAAAAGAGTCAAGTCTAAAATTGTTTTTAATTTTACTTGAAAAGATATAAATTTTCTTTAAGCGAGCTCCGAACCGGGAATCTTTTGCTTCAAAATTTGTGCTTTACGATCTCCAAAACTTCTGTTACTCAGCTGACGCTTTCCCGACTCTGCCACTGGAGCAATGCCGTTTGTCTATTGTCTATTGCTATTCCATAAAGATAAAATAATGTGAAGAATTTACTTGCCACTCCATTTAAAATACTTGGGTTTTGGAGCTAATTCTATATATTCTTCTCATCTAGAAAGTATCAGCTATCAAACAAAAAGATAATTTTGAAAATCGACAGATTCTCATGAATTGTTTTTTAGAAAAAAGGCTAACGGTTTAAATATTAGTTTTGATTCAAAACAGATGATAATTGACCGTTTCCTGTGCGGATATTGCTCATCATTAAAAAAAGGAGCCGGGAAGTCCTTGAATGCTACATTTCATTTTAGAATTTTATATGTAAGAGGTTAAAATCTGATGTAATCTTTGCAATTTTCTATTGTGAAGAATAATGAAAATTGAATATAACATCTGATTTTATCCGTTTTCTATAATTCTGAACTAAAATATAGCATTCAAGGGCTTCCCGGCTCTCTATTTTATTTTATTTTTCATAATAAAAACTTAAATAGTTTTTTGGTTTAGTCGCTGCCGTGATTTAAACGGTCTAGTGGTTAAAGAGCTGAGCAGCGAGCACTCTCATCTGTTGATGGCGAGTTCTGTACTCACCTTAAACTCAATGCTTCCCCAATTACCGTTTTAAATAAGAAATAAACAATGTTGTCAGGATAATATATTTTGTGGGTTCTACCCCAGATTTATTCTAATCGCCAATCTAGTGAAAGCTTTATATAGTTCAAATAAAAAAAAAATTGCAATGCCATTCGTAGCGCAGTGGTAAAGTGCCAATGTTGCAGCGTAAAGCGAATGTTTTTGTCGATGGTTCTGCCCCCGGAAATTTTAGCCCCGTTTTTCAGATTATTTAAACTGACATGTTAAAATGTTAAACTTAAATATACGGAAATCGTAATTTCCATCGTCGCCCTCTTGGCCGAGAGGCTTGGGGCGTCAAGTTGCGGGGCTTTAGTCTTAGGGTTCGTATCCCGCCTGGGTAAGATTGTAGCGTCATAGAATAGCAGGCACGTTCCGGGTTAAATATGAGCGAGGTAAAAGCGGGATCGGGCGTTCTTAATTTCGTCGTCTTAGGCTTTCCTTCTTCTCAGTAATTTTCTTATATTTCTTACTAAATTATCTGCACGAGATGGAGGACGAGCGGTGGTTGAGCTCCACCTCATAGAGTTTCGTCCAGAACAGAGCACCAGGCGCGAAGCGCCTTTAATCTCCAATCTCTAGGTGTGGTTCTTATCTTCATACTGTGACATTATTTCATTGGTCCATAGTTGGAGGTTCGAGGTTTTTGATTTACTGTTTTTATTATTTGTCCTAGCTCTTAGTGTGGCAGTTTGTTGCACATTAAGAGTTTAAGCAGTTTGGGGGGTTGATGCAGATCTGAGGGTAACCTAGCATTTTAGCAGTTTAGGATTTTAAACATTTTGTAGAAAACCAAAGATCGCGAGTTTTCGTTAATATCAACTGATTAAGGTGGGGCGTTCCTAGTACCGAATATCAAAGTTAAGTACCGAGCGGGGTCTCTTACGAGATTTAGCCTTGCGATGATCATAGTCATGCAGATTAAATAATAGTTCATTTGGGACAGATGGCAGATTTTTGTAGAATTTAAGCGCTAGCTTTTTGATTTGGGCTCTAACAGTTTTTATTTTGAAGTCTTTCCTAATTACCGAGTTTCTTAAGTATCTAGGGGCTTTCCTTATAATCCTTAGGGTTTTGTTTTGTCTTGTCTCTAATAAGTCTATGGTAGTTTTACAGGCATATCCCCATACGGGTGCTGCATACAGCATTCCCGGGCAGATGACCGATTTATAAATTAGGAGTTTATTTTGATAACTTAGATTTCCGTTCCCTATCATTGGGTATAAGGCTCCTATGGTTATATACGCTTTTTTGATTATGTTCGTTACGTGCAGTTTCCAAGTTAGGTGGGAGTCTATCGTTACACCTAGGTATTTAGTAGATTTTTCCGCTTTTAGGGCATGGTTGTTTATGTACAGAGGAGGCGGAGGTTTACGTTTTCTTGAGAAATAAATCCAATGACATTTATTGGGATTTAATTTTATTCGCCATTTTTCCAGCCATGTTTGGAGTATGTCTAAGTGTTGTTGTAGCTGTCTGTGCATTACTGAGACGTAAGGGTGTTTTGCAAGTATCGCGCTGTCGTCTGCATAGAGTGCCAGCTCCGTGTCTGGGGTCCTGGGAATGTCATTTAGATATATGTTAAAGAGTGTCGGGCCCAGGATGGATCCTTGCGGTACACTACTTTTAATGAGCTTGGGTGTAGATAAGTTATTTTTTACTCTGACTTGAAAGTGTCTGTTATTTAGGTATGAAATTAAAAGTTTGACAAGTGCGTCAGGGACTTTTAGAGTGATCAATTTGTAAGCTAATCCACAGTGCCACACTTTATCAAAGGCTTTTTGGATGTCAAGAAAAATCGCAGCTGTGGGTGTCTTATTATTAAAACCAGAAGAAATGTACTCTACCACTCTCAGCAATTGATGAGTGGTGGAGTGTTTTGGCCGAAATCCAAACTGCTCCGGAATGATAATGTCATTCTCACTAAGGTGCGTGTTCAGTCTCTTAAGAATTATTTTCTCAGTAATTTTACTAAGTGTCGGCAACAAACTGATTGGTCTGTAGTTGGCTGGAATTGAGGCATCCTCACCAGGTTTATGGATCGCTATAATTATCGCTTCCTTCCATTCTTTGGGGAAATAATTTAGTTCTAGTATTTTATTTATTAAGATGGTCAAGTAAAATATTATATTTAAGGGTAGGTTTTTTACCGCGATATTCCTGATTTTGTCGTGCCCTGGGCTTTTACGGTTTTTAAGGTTTTTGATAATCTCTACTATTTCTTGCGGGGTGGCTGGGTTAATCTCAGCCGTGACCGGGGAGTTCCTGAAATTGTTTAGAGTTTGCCTAACCATTCTTAGGGTGTCCTGACACATTAGATCGTGGTTTGGTTCAAATTGCTTTTCGTAATGCCTAGCAAGCGCCTCTGCCTTTTCTTCGTCTGAGTACGCAATATTAGCGCCATCTATTAGTGGCGGGAGTTTAATTTGAGGTTTTCTGAGTCTTTTAGCGAATTGCCAGAGCGATACGTCTTCCGAGCTAAGGGATTCAATTAACTCTTTATACTGTTGCTGCTTTTCTGCGACAATTTTATCCCTGACTTTCCACGTGAGTCTGTTAAGCTCCCTTTTGAGGGTAGGGTCTCTATTAGCCTGCCATGTCTTACGCATTCTGTTCCTTTGCCTAACTAATTGTTTGACATGGTGGGAAAGTGTGGGCATTTTTGGTGACTCACGATGTGTTGTGGCAGATGCAATAGCTCTCCTGATTTCTGTTGTGAGTGTGTGCGTGGCAGAGTCAATATCCGCCGTGCTCATAATGTTGGGTACTGCTAGATGCGGCTCGAAAAGTGCTCTTTTGAATACGTTCCAGTTCACCCTCTCTTGTCCCAGAGAGGCTGGAAGGGCAGTGTTCAAATTGAATGTCACCAGTACCGGTAGATGATCCGAGTCGAATTCATCCAGGGTATCAATAGTGTGAGCGTATTCTATGTTTCTCGTTAGGACAAAGTCTATGAATGAGCCATTGGCACCTGAGAAGCAGGTTGGTCTCGACGGTGCAATGATGTCAGTGTTTGTTGTGTTTAGCAATCTATGTATCTGTGTACCGCGTGTGTTGGCTCTCCTGCTGCCCCACGCTCGGTGGTGTGCATTGAAGTCGCCCGCGAGTATTGTGTTTGGATATCGCGAGAAAAGCAGTTCCAGCTGCGCAGCTACATTTATACCACTCATGTTTTTGACATATATTGAAGTTAGGATAAATGGGTTTACATTATTTATTTTAATTTTTATACTAGTATTTTCTATACCTTGAAGATTTATGTTGTTTATTTCCTCGTGGGGAATATTACTTTTAATATATATTGCTGTTCCTCCATGGGGATTTCTAGCAGTTATATTTGAGCTAAGGGTATGATAGCTATTATAGTTTGCTATATTTAGTTTTTTGTTTTCTCTAACTTTAGTTTCCTGGATTAGCAGGGCATCTACATCATTTTCATTTACGTAGCTCCTAAGTTCATTTATTCTTGGAGATATGCCGTTCGCATTCCAAAATATTATTTTAAAACTTTCTTTTTGGGACCTATTCATGGCGGGTTTGTTTCTCACTGTTTTTATTAAATTCCGCGATTAATTTAAAAGCCTCAAAGACCATTTGCATTGGATCGCTCTTTTTTTGAATTAACTCAGCGAGCTGCATCAACAGATGTTTTATATCGTCTAGGTTGAACATACTGATAAATCCTCTGACGAGGTTGAGGATTTCATCCATCTTTTCATCATTGGATTTATCAGCAAGTTCAGTCTCAGCTTCCATTTCCTCAGTCTCAGCTACAATTTCCTCAGCCTCAACCGCGGTTTGATCTGTTTTGTGAGTATCCTTTTGGACCTCGGTAGTCTTTTGTTTTTTTTCAGCCGATTTGTCTAACTGCTGTGTTTGCGCGAGCTCTTCTCGGGCGCGTTTAGTTTTCTGCCATTCCTGAACCTTTTTTTCTAATCTTTGTTTTGCTTCTCTTGCCTCTTTAGCGGCTTTATCAATTGCTATCCTCTGATTTATGTCTTCATGAGCTATTCTCACTTCCTCCACAGTCATTTCTCTGGAGGTCGACGGTTTAGGGGCCTGCTCTTGCACCGATCTGGTAGGTGCTGAAGTTTGAGTTCTTTTAACCTGTGGCACAGAGTGCGAGGAGTCCTGATGGGGTGCCTGAGGGTTTAGACCTAGGGCCTTTTGCCTCCAAGGGGGTATCTGATTTTTGGGGGGAGGGGGGGCATACCCCGGTGCCTTTCCTCTGTTCCAGGGGTTCTTCGGGCATTGCCTGAAGTTCGCCGGGTGATCTCCATTGCAGTTAGCACACGTTGCCTTCTCTGTCCTTGGTCTTTGGCAGTCACGTGTGAAGTGTTCTTCAGCACACTTAAGGCACTTTGGTGGCATGCTGCAATTCTCAGAGGAATGATTGAATTGCTGGCACCGGTAGCAGATTTTGAAGCCCCGTGCTCTGAAGGCCTCTACCTTCACAGCCAAGTATCCTAATCTTGTCAGTCGGTATACCCTCTGCCAGTCTTCCGTAGGCCTAATGCTGACTAAGAAGATCGGCAGGGGCAATCTCGTTTTTGTGTTTCTCAGTTGAGAAACCCGGACTACATCTAATCCTTCGGATGTTAGAGTGATTTTTATTTCCTCAATGTTATAGTTTGTTGGTAGCCCCTTCAAAACTACCTTTTTGGGCCTTTCCGTCTTTAAGTTTAAACTGTGGAAGGGGATTTTCTCACTAGATAAATGGCGTTGTACAACCCTATAGGCGTCAGCGTCATTTGGAATCAATTTTAGCATGTCTCCTGTGAGCTTGCCAGATACTTTATTACCTGAGATTTCATTTAATTTTTTAAGGAGAGCCTGGTAATTGTCATTAAACTTGATGAAAAAACATTCCGCTTTTGGGTCTTTTTTCTCAACCACTACACTATTTTGAACCGTTTTTGGTTTTGGTGCACTTTTGAACACTATAGGTTGCGCGACAATTTCAGCATAACTCTTAGTTTTAACATTATCATTTACATCTTTATCAATTTTTTCACTACAATCCATGTTATCCTTGTCATTAGATTTTAAGTTTAATTCTCCATTCTGGTTTTTAGTAGGAGCATCCATAGTAGATTGCCCCTCTATCCTCCTCTTTTTATTTGGATTTTCAACAGGTTTAAGTTTATCTTCATCTTTAATTTCTTTAATTAAGCCTAGTTCTATCATTTTACATTTAATTACATCACTAGAATTACTTCCTTCACAGTTATAAATCTCATTTAAATTACTAGCATAAAACCTATCCAAATTCTGGACCAACAAAAAAGAATTTACAGAAAGAAACGAACCCAGAATCTTGGAGACTTGGTCCTCGTCTCGTCCGAGTAGTCCATTCGTCAGTAGCTCCCTGATGTGTAGCGTCAGAGTGTAGATTGCCAGTGCACAAAAGTTCACAGCGTTTTTCACTTCTTCCTTCCAAGCGGGCATCAATCCATCCTTGGGCAGAGTATCACAATATTCAATCATGGCATCCCTGAGAGGCCGCAGTCCATCTTCGTCTAGCTCACCAGCAAGTCCGCGAGTAGCTTCCGTATCGAATGCATCCAAATCCATGTCGTCAGCGTAGAAACGATCAAAGAGATCCACCGTTGCTGGTGGGGTTTCTCTTCGGGCCTGCTGGCTTCGGTGTCGCTCTCCCGCCCTTCCTCGTCCAAAGTTCGTGCAGGGTTTGTTTTGCACCACGTGACTCCTGTCCTTAATGAGGTCCAGAAATTTTATGCACATTTTTTTTTCAGCATCTCTTTCCGACATAAGAGCAGAAAGTGAGGTCACAGGAAATGACGCACCGGAAGTGAGGTCACCGGAAATGACGTTCCGGAAGTGAGGACACCGGAAATGACGTTCCGGAAGTGAGGTCACAGGAAATGACGTACAGGATATAGCGTTTCCTATGGCGTCACTTCCAGGACGTCATTTCCGTTATGCTAGGTAACAAAATTTAAAAAAATGGGTTGCTGAGGAAAGAACAAACGTCGCAGAGCAAGTGGATGGTCTCGAACCCACAACCTCTGGAATTGGATACAGACAACATGACCACTGAGCCAGCAAGTCCACACTCTGAGTATCCTAATTAATCTATTTAAATTTAACAGAGAGATTAATTCGAAAATGCATAGACACCAAAACGATCCAAATGACTCGAACCCACAGCCTCAAGAAATGGAAGAGAACGACATAACCACTACGTCAGCCAGCTCATATAATGAGGTGTCTACTTAATTTATTTAAATTTAACAGAGAGGCGGATTCGAAAAAGCACAGATACGAACCCTAAGACTAAAGCCCCGCAACTTGACACCCCAAGCCTCTCGGCCAAGAGGGCGACGATGGAAATTACGATTTCCGTATATTTAAGTTTAACATTTTAACATGTCAGTTTAAATAATCTGAAAAACGGGGCTAAAATTTCCGGGGGCAGAACCCTCGACAAAAACATTCGCTTTACGCTGCAACATTGGCACTTTACCGCTGCGCTACGAATGGCATTGCAATTTTTTTTTTATTTGAACTATATAAAGCTTTCACTAGATTGGCGATTAGAATAAATCTGGGGTAGAACCCACAAAATATATTATCCTGACAACATTGTTTATTTCTTATTTAAAACGGTAATTGAGAAAGCATTGAGTTTAAGGTGAGGACAGAACTCGCCATCAACAGATGAGAGTGCTCGCTGCTCAGCTCTTTAACCACTAGACCTTTTAAATCACGGCAGCGACTAAACCAAAAAACTATTTAAGTTTTTATTATGAAAAATAAAATAAAATAGAGAGCCGGGAAGCCCTTGAATACTATATTTTAGTTCAGAATTATAGAAAACGGATAAAATCAGATGTTATATTCAATTTTCATTATGCTTCACAATAGAAAATTGCAAAGATTAGATCAAATTTTAACCTCTTACATATAAAATTCTAAAATGAAATGTAGCATTCAAGGACTTCCCGGCTCCTTTTTTTAATGATGCCAAAAAATTTCAAAGGACTCAAAACCGCAGCTGTAGGAATTGGAGGAGAACAACATGACCACTGAGCCAACCAGCTTATATATTGAAGATTCTACTTAATCTATTTAAACTTAACAGAGAGACTGATCCTAAAAAGCACAGATTCTAAAATGTTTCAAAGGACTCGAACCCACAACCTCTGGCATTGGAGGATGACAACATGACCACTGAACCAGCAAGTTCACAAAACAAAGACCTAATTAATCTATTTAAACTTAATCGAGAAACTTGCCAGAAAAAGCACAGAAACCAAAATAACTGAAATCGCTGTACTTAATGAGAATGCAAGGAGTCGAACTTTCAGCCTCTGGACAACATGACACTAAGCCAAACAGACAACATGACCACTGAACCAACCAGTTCACAAACCTACGAGCCTAATTAATCTATTTAAATGTAAGGGAGAGACTGATCCGTAAAAGCACAGAAAGCAAAGCAACCCAACAGTCTATTCTTAATGCGAGGGGAAGGACCCGACCCCACAGTCTCTGGAATCAGACAACATGACCACTGAGCCAGTCAGTCCGCGTATTGCAAGTACTAATTACTATATATAAATTTAACCGATAGCCTGATCAGAAAAGGTACAGATACCAAAAAGGCTGAATGGAATCGAACATGCAACCTCTGGAATTGGATGAAAGAAACTTGACCAGACAGTTCACTTACGGAAGATCCTAATTAATCTATTTAAACTTAACTTAGAGACTCAAAAAAGAAGAAGCTCAGAAATAAAGCATCTCGCTATCCTCAATGCAAATGGAATACCTCGATCCCATGGTTTTTGCAACTGGAAACAGACGGCATGACCACTGCGCCAGCCCGCCGCTAACAGTACGTCTTAATTAATCTATTTAAACATAACGGAGAGACTGATAAAAAAAAAAAGAGTACAAAAATGAAGCATCTCCCTATCCTCAATGCAAATGGAATTCCTCGATCCCCCGGCCGCTACAACTGGATACAGACGACATGACTACTGTGCCAGCCAGCTTACAAACAGAAGGTGTTAATTAATCTATTTAAACTTAACGGAGAGACTGGTAAAAAAAAAAAAAAGAGTACAGAAATGAAGCATCTCGCTATCCTCAATGCAACTGGAATACCTCGATCCCATGGTCTCTGCAACTGGAAACAGACGACATGACCACTGCACCAGCCCGCCGCTAACAGTAGGTCTTAATTAATCTATTTAAACTTAACGGAGAGACTGGTAAAAAAAAAGAGTACAGAAATGAAGCATCTCCCTATCCTCAATGCAAATGGAATTCCTCGATTCCCCGGCCATTGCAACTGGATACAGACGACATGACCACAGTGCCAGCCAGATCACAAGCAGGTGATTCTAATTAATTTATTTAAGCTGAACGAAGACACTGGCCAGAAAAAGCACAAAACGATTCAGTACGCTATACTCAATGCGAGTGGAAGGACTCGAACTTATTGCTTCCGGAATCGGACACTGACAATATGGGCACTGAGCCAGTCAGATCACGATTGGAAAGTCCTAATTAATATATATAAATTGAACGGAGAGAATTGATCAGAAAGAGAATATGTACCCAAAAAGACTCAATAATATTGAAGCCACAGTCTCCGGAACTGGAAGAAAGCAACTTGACCACTGAGACAGCTAGGTCACATTCCGAAGATCTTCATTGATCTATTTAAACTTAACAGAGAGACTAATACAAAAACAAAGCGAAGCAATTCGCTATACTCAATGGACTCTAAGCCACAGCCGCTGGAACTGGGGACAGACTACATGGCCATTGAACGAGCCAGTTCACAAAACAAACGTCCGAATTAAACGTAACGGAGAGACTGATCAGAAAAGCAAAGGAAGCAAAACGACTCAACTCGTCAAACCCAAACGACTCAACGGAGAGACAGCATAGCATGACCACTAAAAGGCACACGCGCCACAAGCACAAAATCAACGAAATTGTGTTTTCAAAAACGCATTTAGCGGTACTTGAGGATAGAACTCGGTATTAATAAACCTGCGCTTTCGCTGCTCAGTACTTTAACCACTAACCTGCTTGAGCCACGAGTGCAATCAAAATTTAGAACTATTTAACTTTTTATTGTAAAATTTTTGTAAAAAAAAAGTTCCAAAATTTCTTTGAATACTATATTTTAGTTTAGTAATATGCATGAACAGTATAAAATCAGACGTAATATATATTTCAAACTTTTATTATTATACTTTGTAACAGAAAATTGAAGAGATTACATTCGATTTTTGTCTCTTATATGTAAAACTCTTAATTGAAATGTATCATTTAAGGATTTTTTGTTGTTTATAAATCTTTCTAAGGATATGCACGGGAATGTGGAAAAATATAAATTTTCACCCGATATGTATCAAACTTAAAATGCGTGAGTAATTTTATTTAGCTATATAAATATGAAATTGGAGCTAGTGTTACTGGATGTTTTAGAAAAACTGCATGAGCGCATTTGTCTAAATATTTAATTTTTTTTGTTTGTACCCAATTTAGTAGATACTAGAGGAATTCAAATGCGAATTTCGCTTTAGGCTCTTCGCGTGACTACACCTGAACAAAAGGAAATTTGTCAAGGCATTTTTATCAATTTCGTTCCAAATTTCACACCAATATCAACACCCGCACACACATACACGCATTCACACAAAATACAGGATGATACTTTCCTGAGTATGCTGTTCCGATTTCTAAAGATAAAAAAAAAATTGTTCTAATTTCAGCCGCTGGGGCTGATATCTGGTGCTGCTGTCCCCGAATTTTCATATCGTCTAACTTATCTAACAAATATCGGCAAAAAAGAGGTCCGAAGATCGTAGTGGTCCTCTACATAAGCCTTTAAACTGTCGAAATGCTTAAACGATTTTAACAAGTACCGCACGATCTGGTAAGATGAGCTCCGTCAGTCGTGGATTTGTAAAAAATGGCTTTATGACAACTTTTATCGGCGGCTGTTGAAAGATATACTTTGTAATATGCAAATTATGGGAACAGCAGCGCAGATTTTAGCTGTGGCGGTTAAAATTTGAACTATTTTTTCTTCAGAAATCGAAGCCGAATACTCAGGAAAGTATGTATACGAAATTTGGTTGCTAATTTCCCAGTAGTTTTTTCTACAGAAAAATCTAAACACTTGATCTTTAATTTGAATCACCCTTTACATAAATAATCTTTCTTGCATATATTTTAATGGATTTACTAGTTGGTCTTGCCCTGTGGCGGTCACTAAGTATAGCAACCAGTTTTTATAGTAATCGGTTTTTAACAAATTATGCCCCCGCGAAACGGGTGCCGCTGGTCCCTTATCACAGCCCCTTCATTTGACCCCGCCCCTTCTTCTTACGGGAGCGCAAAAGTTCTAAAATAACAAAAAGGGGTCCAAGCTTAGCGTGAAAGGTCGAGTGGGTCGAAAGGTATTGCAGAGAAGAAAATTGCATCACAAAACGAAGATTAAAAAAAGACCTACCCGCCCCTTTTCTATCACGGTCGCCCCGTCTATCACGAGTACAAATAAGAAATGAAAATATAAAATGAAAATTCCTGTAATAAAAATCGGAAGGATCCAATCTCGAGTCGAAAGACAGAGTCTTTCCGGATGAAAGTAATTCAATTCTAATAAAATAACAAATGAAGTGACAACAACAACAAAACAAGAAAGACCAATCATGCATAAAGCATTGATTATGAAACACTTCTCAACTTCAATGCAATTTTATTTAAACATCTCTAAAATGCGATACATTCAGCTGTGATATTTTTAAAATTATCACAATACTACAGTTTATTATATTTGAAAATTTCATCAAAAATAAATGAGCTTTATTCAAATAACTTCATCGAAATATAAATCGGCTGGCTCTTTATATAAAAGCAGCGAATATTTCATTCATTCACATTTTTTCATTCCTTTCATTCAGCGACGATATTTTTAAAATTATTATAATACTACAATAATTTATTTCATTTAAAAACCTAAAACCATGGAGGTAACAGTACTGTATAACTCCATGTTTAAATTTTCATCGAAAATGGCAATAGATTCGTCTGCTTCTCTATGTAAAATCAATGAATGTTTCATTCATATCAGTTACATTACAGACTCCAGAGCTAAATAATTTTGCGTTAAAGAAATTCAGCAATTTTTATACAACTCATCTTATATCTTGATGTGTTTACATTCTCTATACGTGAAAATCAGGCTTCATTGTAAAAATAATCAAAGTTTGATGATCATTTAAACTCAAAAATATTCTAATTGCGTTGTCGCAGTATACAGGGTGTCTTAAAAAGATTGAAAAAGAAGATACAAATATCAATGGTATGGAATTGATAATAGAAAAACATATAAAATCCAAGCATTAATGCTATACACGTGGACAAGGGCTAGACCTAAATAATGGAATAGTTCACTTCGCCAAAACTCTTCATCGGGTCCAAGTATTTTGTCGAAGCAAACACAAAATATATATGTTTCTGAAGAAATAGATAGACTATATCTATATATATATATATATATATACAGGGTGTCCAGTGCTTTCGGTGCCCAATGGCTATTTCCTCAACCGTTAGTCACAGAGATACACTTCCAATTGCAAAAATGTTTTACATTTTAACATCTATCATCTTAGAAACAGTTTAAATCAATAAATGCATTTCTGAAAGAAGTACGAAATATAAATTTTTATACAGTCCCCCGGTCCTATCAATTATATTTAGGAAATCATCCTCATACAAATTTATGAAAAAAAAAAAAAAAAAATCATTCTTTTACGACCAAAATTGACCTACTTATAGCTGTTTAAAGTTGGACCCCTTTTTTGCTGAGAAATGGTCAATACGGTCCCTGATTGGTTGGTTGCCTGAAATGGGTCATTTTTATGCGTGGAAAAGCGACTTAAGTCATAAAGTTGAATGCTTCATAACTCCGTGAATTTTAGTCGTAAACGGAAGATTTTATTTTTATTTTGCATGAAATTGTTTGAGGATGATTTTCCTAAATATAATTGGTAGGACCGGGGGACCGTATAAAAATTTATATTTCGTATTTCTTTCAGAAATGTATTTATTGATTTAAATTGTTTCTAAGATAATAGATTTTAAAATTTAAAGATTTTTTGCAATTGCAAGTACAGGGTTAGCAAGAAATAAGTTTCTCACTTCAGAGGGCTCTAGAATGCGTTCTATTGGTCCAAATGAGATATAATTTGAAATACAGATAATTCAAATGATGCGCTTGACGTTTATTAAATCAAAAATTTTAGTATCAACATTTACCTATACATGGCGCTATAACACAAATGGTATTTATTTGCATATATTGAAAATGTGAAACATTGTTTGCGTTACAGCGCATGCCTAGTAGCATTATTCTTTGAATAAAAGAAGGCGGATTCTGCACGAGCATTAGTTACTTCTCAGCACATCATGCCAACGTTGCAAGAAACAACGCTACTGGTGAAATTGTTCTACCAGAACCAGCCAAACTCCGTTGCAGCTGTAAAAGGATTTCGTTGTATGAAGCAGATACTGCGAAGAGGTCCAATGTCTCCATGTACCCTATGCAAGATGATAAAGAAATTTGAAACAACTGGGCAACTTGGCATTCTTCCAGGTAGAGGACGAAAGCCAATCCAGTCTTTTAGCGTCGAAAATGTGGCTACCGCGGTCGTTGAAGCCAGCAGTCATTCGCCGCATGGTAGTGTGTGTGTGCCAATTGTTTCCCGTGTATTGGATATGCCGTATTCCACTGTACGAAAATTCTTACGGCGGATTTTGAATTTTTATCCTTTCAAAATCAAGCCTGTGCACCTATTGCAGGACGGAGACTCAGAGGTTCGTAAAACTTTTGCACTTCAGTTCCTTGCTCGAATGGTGGTTGACGTCAGTTGGCCATGGAACATCCTGTGGACTGACGAAGCCCACTTTTACCTCAATGGGCAAGTTAACACCCACAATTGTCGAATTTGGGCAGCGGAAAACCCTCACGCTATCCAGGAACAACCCTTGCATCCTGAAAAAGTGACAGTATGGTGTGGTTTTATGGCTACCTTTATCATTGGACCGTATTCTTTTGAAGAGGTAACTGCAACTGGAATAAAAACCTGTTCCGTCACAGGACTACGGTACCGTGATATGCTGAGGGATTTTGTAATCCCACAACTTCAACAGCGTGGATACATACCTTCAGGACATTATTTTCATGCAGGATGGCGCACCTCCTCACATTGAGCGTAGTGTAAAGCAATTGCTAACACAGCATTTCACAGCCGAAAGGGTGATAAGCCGGCATTTTCCAACAGCATGGCCTCCTCATTCGCCGGATATCACCCCCTGCGACTTTTGGTTGTGGGGTTTCCTCAAGGACAATATCTACCGTTAAGGGCCAGCATCTGTGCCAGATCTAAAGGACAGCATTCGGCGCCATGTTCTTGATATTCCGGCAGACTCACTCCGGATAGCCGTGGAAAATGTGGTTCTGCGATTAGAGCACATTGTTGAACATGAAGGGAGACATATTGAGCAGTTTTAATGCTACTTTATAATATTATTTAACATTTATAAAGCCTATTAAATGTTGTTATATGTAGTACAGCGCCACCTATCGACGGATTTTTGTACTAAAATTTTTGATTTAATAAATGTCAAGCGCATCATTTGAATTATCTGTATTTCAAATTTTATCTCATTTGGATCAATAGAACGCATTCTAGAGCCCTCTGAAGTGGGAAACTTATTTCTTGCTAACCCTGTATATCTTTGTGACTAACTGTTGAGGAAATAGCCATTGGGCACCGATAGCACTGGACACCCTGTATATATTTATTTAAACAAAATTGTTCGAAAACTTAAGGTACCACACTTGCCGATCCTCCACCTTGCTGCCTGCTGAAAAAACTTTTCGATTCATTTTTTAAGTCGTACCAAGAATATGAATATCCATCAGGACTATCTAAGTTCCACTTCTTTTCATCACTAAAGATAACCGAAAGCCACTTTTCACCATAAGATATTTGGCTTCTGGTCCATTTCAGTCAATCTGTTTTATGTCTTTGTTTCAAATACGGCTTTCGCAATATTTTCTTGTAGACAAAACTTCCAGAAGTCTTTATCTTTCTATGGATTGTATTCATTGAAAGGCCACTAGTCGAGTCAATTTGCCACAAAGACATATTCTGCATCGACGCCATTTTCGATATCATTCTATCCTCACGAGTGGAAGTCTTCCATAGTCTTCCAGTGCGGTTATTGGTTGTCCATTCATCACCAGACGCTAAAGCTGTGTAAATATTGCTTATGGATCTGTTCAATATCTTTGAAACGTCTTTAGCATTGTTTTCACTTTCTTTTAAATACCAAATTTTTATAATTTCAACTTTCGAAAATTCTTTAGCTCCCGCCATTTCAACGACATGCGTAAAAATCTGGTACAGATCGGAATTCTGAAATTGAAAAACTGACAATTAATATCAAACTAAATCAAAAGCAGACGATATTAAATAAAAATGTTTCTGGTGGATAATAATACGAAAACAGCTATTTCAAGTATAAGATAATATTCACAAAAACATATTTTGAAAGGGTATAAATTATATTCTCTACACTTTTAGGAGACCCCTACTTCAATTTTCTCCATATAAATATGGTACTTAGTGAATTCTATGTAATTTTATGCAGAATAATCAAATAAAATTTTGAATGTTATAAAGTATGTTACTTTTCATATAGTTCCAGTTACTCTGTTGCTTTCGCAAATGCCATTTTGTGCTTTTCTCTATACTTTTTGGGATATACTGTATGCTTTTATTAAAAGTTCACCAAAATTCGTCTATTAGTAGTACTGATTCCATTCAAAGTTTGTTTGAAAGATAATTTATGATCGTTCGGATGGTTTCAAGATAGAAACTCTCGTGATAATATTATCTGTCTCCAAGGTACGTATTTGTGTGAAAATCGCTCAAAATCGTGTTAAACCATAATGTACTAAATCATAATCGTGCTAAACCACCGCCGAGGGGGGCACCTTCCTGAGTCCAGAAGTACCTGTCTACCAAATTGTATCGCTATATGTCGCATAGATTTTCCGTTACAGACGACTCAGACGAACAAACAGAAATACATATTCTTTTATTATTATAGACTAGAAACTCTTCCGGGCATTGCCCTGTATTTAAAGCAGAGATTAATTGAATTCATTCATAAAGATTTCGAAAAGATTAGTCGTCCGCTGCGCGAGCATACGTTTAAATTATAAAGCACACACGAGTACATGCTTACCTTACATAAGCACAAATCACACCATTGACTGCTGTTCGGGTACATAATACGCCTTCGTCCCGGGGCTGACTACATCGAATGCTACGCCCTAGTATGAATTCTTTATTTTTTCCGACCCAGACCATCCAAACTACCCGAAAGTGTAATGTATCTGTTTGGACGGCCGGGACAGTGCCATCCAATTTGGAACGGAACCCAGTGGAGGGCGACATTCACAGAGTCCGTACTCTCCTTCCCCTACCACCAACCTCTCGGAAGGACGTTCAGATCCACATATTAAACTTGTCCGTATTCTGCGGGAACACGGAGACAGTTTGAGCAGAGCAGGGAATCGAATTTGGGTCCTCCGAATGCAATCACCGTGCTCTAACCACTGGGCTGTCTCGCCCCGCTCTAACATGACTTCTTCTTCGACCCAGACCGTCCGACCTACCAGAAAGGTGTACGGTAACTGTTTGGACGGCCGGGAAGAGCCACTCAATTTAGACCGGAACCCAGTGGGGGAGGCATCCACAGGGACCGTACCCTCCTTCCCCTACCACCAACCACTCGGAAGGATTTACGGACCCACATGTTTAAAGTGATCGTACTCCGCGTAAACACGGCGGCACTTTTTTGGCAGTGGCGGGAATCGAACCCGGGACGACCGAGTGCAATTGGGCTGTCGCGCCCAGCCCTAACATGTCTTCACATTACTCCCTAAACATGCCTTTTGCCTTCTGTTCGGATGTATAATCTCTTTTGATACACACTAAAGAAGTTATTTTGATACGCCCTAAATAAACGCCTTTTATACGCCCTGATTAAGCTTTTTTGATACGCCATAAATAAACTCTTTTGATACGCCATAAATAAGCTCTTTTGATACACCATAAATAGGCTCCTTTGATTCGCTCCATATACGCCTTTCCCACTCTATGTGGACGCAATACGTTTCAAATATGTTTTTTTGTTACACCTTATATAAAAGCTCCTTCGATTAAAATCAACAGTACTTTTTCTAAATGAAAGTTATTGCACCAGCTCGCAATCCAAATAAGTCTCTAAGCAGATGATGTCAGTTTTGGCTGATGCAGTCGCATCGAAATACCTGCCTTCCTACAGCCTTTTAGAACCATACTTCTATAATAATAAAGGAATATATCTGCTAATCTGTAGTGGAAAACATAAGCAACGTACACGTACGGCTGTGAAATTTGGTACACAAGTAATTCAGGATCCAAAAAGGTGCACCTTGGTGTTATTTTCTTTAATTTCGAATTAGTTTTTTGTTATTTTATATTTTAGCACGATTTTCATACAAATGCTTTTCTTAGAGACCAAAAATATTATTTCACAGTCTCCATCTTAAAAATCGCAAAGATCCATCACAAAGATCGAAAAATTCACTTTTTAACAAACCTCGAACGGAATTCATACGATTAATAGTCGATTTTTCGGGATGTTGTTGTAGATTTTCTATTTTAACACCATCGACGCAGCGGATTTGTTCTTTCTTTTTCTTTTTTTTGTTATTATAAGCGAGCATATTATTAAAGCGTTCTTTGGTTTTCGAGAATTCGCTGTGAGTGAGTTCCGGTGTGATTGTAATCAAGATTTTGGCAACGTCGGGTTCATTTTCTAGAACGTTTGGCGTTGGATTTCAGCAAATTTCTGATAAAAACCACGCCGGAACCTACAGTGAATTCTTGAAAACCAAAAATGTTTTAACAATACGCTCCGTTATAACAAGAAAAATAAAACCCTGTTGTGTGGGTGCATACACAGCTACGCCACGACCACGCGTCTTAAATCCCGGGATTTAAGTCACTTACTTACATTTAATTAATTAATTAGTTAATTGACTTTAAGACATTGCGTTAAAATTTTAAATACCTAGGAGTAATCAAATCAAATCCTTTGAGTTATGGGTGACTGCCAAGTTCTATTCAAATAAAATTTAAATCGGAGTGTTTTGGTTAGCATACACTTTTGGGAAAATATCACAATGGCACATACCTGCAACTTTATTTCGGGGTTTGTTGAATCCTGGTTGTGACATCATTTTTCTCCGCAAATCCACCCTCTAAGAAAACTTTAACACATTTAACAACACCACTCAAAAAAGAGTGACCGTTCTGTTACGCAGATCTCAGAATTCTTCACCCTCCTTTCTAATATCTCCTCTACTCATAGCGTTTTCAAAGTTTCGATGTGTGCACAGACTATTATATAGTATTCTGTGGATGTGTTTATCTCCCGCATTTTCCTCAACCAATCGCATACTCTTGTATTATATTTTCTTACCTATAACAAATATGAAAAATTCTCTAGCCCCTCCTTATACTTTTCTAAATGACTGAGGGTCGAAAGGGGTCCCCTACTCACAGTTCCACAGTCCCCGCAATTTGTTTGCTCCCCTGAAACGAACGTGTGGTCAGGGTTGTTGTTGTTGAAACCCAGACCGTCCGACCTACCAGAAAGGTGTAAGGTAAAGGTGTAAGGTGTGGTCAGGGTGTATTTTCTGACCTTTAATCTTCCAATTTTATGAGACATCTTTTGTCAACTTAGTGTCAAGTGCTTTCTTTCTTATAAGGGGCATCTATACAATTTTAAGGTTTATTTGACGTGTTTAGCTTCTTCTTAACGAAAATACGGGTTGGTCTGAAAGAAACATCTTCTAAAACACGTGTCCACAACCTAAACGTTTTTGGTATGTGCCTCGAACATGGGTATTTTCCAGAAAATCTGGAATGGCAGTTTTGGGCTTCATCGCAACCCCTACAAAGACTAAAATGACCTAAGTGCTAAAATGAATACGGCCAAAAATTGTAGTTCTAATCGAACACTACAACTAAAATCACCGCTGTTTGAATTAGAAAATATCTCAAAGATATTAAGTTTATAGTGTAAAAAATATGTACTCAGCTGTCCTGTAAAAATCAAAAATCCAGCTGCCTACTATAGCAGGAAGCAGAAAATTTCCTATATGAAGAATGTAACAGGAACACTTTTTTGGACAATGTTTTCAGCTCTTGGATTGGACTGATTTGGAGTTTTTGACGTTCTTTTGTTCTTTTTAATAATCTGAGGATTCTATACCACTTAGCTACTTATATCCAGCATTCAAATCAGGATCTCATGCATCTAAAGGACACAGTGTTCAGCCACAGGTGGGCCTTGCAGTTCCTGGAAAGACTTCATGAGTGGAATGCATGTATTTCCGGCCCTAAGATTTCTTTTGCTAGAAATTCTCTTTTAAAATTCTTTTTGTGAAATTTTGTACTTCCTAAAGGAAAAATGCTACTATTGCGAAAATTTTCTTTAAAAAATTTTGATTTCCCTAGCAAAGAAATCTCAAGGAAATGTTTTACTGTCTACGGTAGAGATTATTTTGCTAGAAAACTCAAGCATGTTATTAATCAATAAAATAAAATAATAATAAAAAAATACGCTGTTCTCTCTGGGTTAGTATGCACTGGGCATTTCGAAACCATTTGTGCATCATTGCGTATAAAGAAGCACAAAATGAAATGCGAGTATAATTCACCCATAAAGAAGGCCAGATGTATTAGACACAAAAGATATTAATCTTGTTCCCGTCTATAGACAAATTACTTACCAAATCCCCACACATGAACATTAATCATAGCAAACACAGAAGACGGTTAAAGGACATGTTGTATGAAAGTTTTGGAGAAAAAGCTTTTTTGGGAAATGTAAGTTCAAATTCAAATTTAAAAATAATTTGAAAAAAGCGGTGCAATGCATTTGCGTAATATAGAATGGAATTGAAACTCTTGAAAACTTAAATAATCCAGAAAAATTAAAATAACCATCATATACAGTAAATTTTTAGTTTAGATTTAATTTCAATATTAATCTATATAAATAAAATTGAAAATCTGCCTGTCTGTCTGTTTGTTTGTCCCATCATCACGGGAAAACGAACGAACTGAATTTGATGAAATTTTGTGGGTAGCCTTGAAATAGGCTCACTTAAAATTTAGATCATGTTTCGAGTTTTTACAACCAGTGGTTCTTGAGATATTAGTGAAAAACGAAACTTTCGTTTATCTCATCATCACGGGAGAACAGCTGAACCGAATTTAATGAAATTCTATGGAGAGCCTTGAAATAGTTCCACTTAAATTGTATCCAAGTTTGGAGTTTATAAGATCAGGGGTTGTCGAGATATTAAAGAAAAACTTTTCCCAGGAGTTTTACTCTCTAACTCCTTGGTTTCTCCAAGCTAAAAGGTTGGAAATCGTTTGTTAAAAACTTGAAATTGAACTAAAACTTTATCTCTGAGTTTGGTGGAGGATTTTTGCGCTAATTAGTCACTCGGAAAACATGAATTGTTTGAAACCATGAATGTTTGAAACATGAATTTAAATAGAAAATCTATCACCATGGTTATTTTTCATCAAGTTTTTAATCAACAATGAAAAGTATTAAGAAATCAAAATGGTTATTTAATTATTAGAATTTTATAAGGAAGATTCCATCTTATACCATGTTGCTCAGCAACGCAATTAAATTAAATGTGTTTGTTTATTTATTATCAATTTTTATTATCATTTTTCGATTTGAATAATAAATAATAGGATATAAAAATATATCTTATAAATAAACGGTTTGATTTTTCTTTTAATTATATTAATTACGGACTGCGTACATCACTTTCATTTATTTTGGCAAAGCGTTTTCACGTTTATATATTGTGATCTAAGAAATCTAATAAACTCATATATTGTGTTTAGCCAATAAATTCATTTAGCTAATTGTTGAAACAGAAAAAGAGTAGAATGGGTATATCTTCTAATACAATTTTAGTGTTTTCATTTAGTATATACGAACGGGATCAGGATGTTTTATTTAGATCTGCGAATTCAGAGCTACAAATTTGGCAGGATATTGCTAAATTGGCAACTTTTTTTAAACTTTGCCAAATTGACGGAAATGTTGTCAAATTGATAAAAACGACGCAAATCAATGAAATTTATTTTGTTTTGTTAGAAGAGAGTACAGAAATGATATTTCGTTAGCATTTATCTGTCAATCCAACCATCCTACTTAGTAACACATTTAACGAATTTTTAAAATATCACCAGATTGATAAAAATGTTTGTAAATCCATAAACACATCTTGAAATTGATAAAATTGCGCTAAATAAATGAAATTAATTGTGTTTTATTAGGGGATAGTATTATGATGATGTTTCGTCAATTTGTTGCAAAGAGGGACTGTCAGTTCTACAGTCCCACTTGGCAACAAATTTGGCGATTTTTTAAAATGTCGCCAAATCTTCCATAGAGATTATTCAGACGACATTTTGTCCATCAATTTATTGAAGCAAATGATATCATGCCGCTTAGCAACGTATTTAAATCCAATGTGTTTATGCGGCAGACGATTTTTAAATCTTTTCCGATTTGAATAATGAAGATATGTATATAAAATAAATTTCATTGACATTGTATTTTTGACTGGATAATATCAATTACGGTCTTCAAGTTTAAATATTATTATTATCGATATTTTCGGGGATTATTGATTCAGGGATTATTGATATTTTCAAGTTATTATGCCATTGTTTTATCGCAGCAAAATTGTTGAAACTCATATATTGTACGTTGTACGAGTAATCTTCTACAAATGCACGGGTATATCTTCTAATCTACGAGAATATAAGTAGTACAGGTAGATCGGCATATATTTTGACATACATTGGCATATATCGGAATCAAGTACGTCCTTTTTGGTAAGAAGATTACGGGGATTATTGATATTTTCAATTTATTACTTCGTCTGTTCTATTTTTCAAGGAGTTTTGAGACTCATATTACAATACGGGCAATTTTCTACTAACACTCGGACATATCTTCCAATCTACGACATTATAAGTAGTACGGGTATATCTTCTCATATAATTTTAGCACCTTCATTTTAGTATGTATTGGAATCAATTACTGCCTTCAGGTTTAAAGATTACGGGTTTATTAATATTTTCAATTCATACATGTAATCTACTAATACAGGTTATATCTTCTAGTATTCGCGTTTATAAGTAGTACGAGTCCCATGCAATTTTAACGCTTTTATTATATTTCATATATTGATTCAATTCCATATTTTTTGTAAATTTGCTTACAAAAGGAGTCAGGATGTTTTATTCTTCAAATCTGCCCGTGAAGATAATTTTGTGTAGTGAGAACAGAGATTCTTAAACTTTTTTGTAGGAGCATTATATTAAATATTTTAACAGAATATTTTGATTAAAAATGTTATTTAGTATACTATAGGAATGTACACATGATTGTGAATTTTATGTTTCTTTATATTATATACTCCGTACGAAGAACGGGTATGCTACTAATATATTCCATATAAATAAAACTGAAAATCTTTCTGTCTGTATGTTTGTTTCATCATCACGGGAGAACGGCTGAACCGAATTTAATGAAATTTTGTGGGTAATCTTGAAATAGTCCCACTTAAAATTTAGTCCAGGTTTCGAGTTTCTAGGACCAGAGGTGTCTAGATATTAATTAAAAAACGAACAATTAAATCTTTCATAGAGATAGCATTATGAAGACGATAAGTTTTCCGCCAATTTATTTGAAGAAAATTATATCATGTCGCTTAGCAACGGATTTAAATCCAATGTGCTTATGCGGCAGTCGATTTTTATTAAATCTTTTCCGATTTAAATAATAAAGATATGTATATAAATTAAATTTCACCTATATTGCATTTTTGACTGAATTGTATCAATTACAGTCTTCAGGTTTAAACATTAGTATTATTGATATTTTCAATTTCTTACGTCATTGTTTTATTTTTGCAAAAATTTTGAAGCGTATATATTGTATACGTAGTACGGGTAACCTTCTACAAATGCACTGGTATATCTTCTAATCTGCGAGAATCTAAGTAGTACAGGTATATTGGCACATATTTTAACATATATTGGCATATATTGGAATCAATTACGGCCTATAGGTTTAAAGATTAAGGGATTATTGATATGTTCAATTTATTATGTCATCTGTTTTATTTTGGCAAATATTTTAGAAACACATATGTTGTAGTACATGTAATCTTCTAGTAATACGCGAGTATATCTTCTAATATTCACGAATATAAGTAGTACGAGTCCCATACAATTTTAGCCATTTTATTTTGCATATATTGATTCAACTTCATATTTTTTGTAAATGTTCTTACAACCGATATCAGGGTGTTTTAATTTTCAGATCTGCCCGTGAAGACAATTTTATATAGCGAGAACAGAGATTCTTAAACTTCTTTTTAGGAGCATTAAATTAAATATTTTGACATAATAATCGTGAATTTTAAGTTTCTTTATATTATATGCTCCGTGCGAAGAATGGGTATATTGCTAGTAATTAATATAAAAATATTAAATTATAAAACTTTCGGAAATATAAAAAATCTATTTTCAAAGTATATGAAAAAGCTTATGTTGCCAGCACATGACTTTGCATGTCTTTGCTCCTTTTGCAGTGGTGTACAAGTTTCACAGCATAAAGTTTTTGGCATTGAATATGGGCTAAAACCGCGTAAAGTGAAATTGGACGTTTTTGGCAAATTATTAATCCAAATAGAATGACTTATTCATACTCAAGTGCAAAATCCTCATCAAAATATAATTGGCATTAAATTATGAAACTATTGGCGAATTCTTGGGCCGTTAAAATATATACAAAGCTATTAGAAAAATTATCTTGTCAAGTGAATGGAACAAATCAGATCTACGAGAATGATGTTAACAAAATGGTTGCATAATATTACATATGGATAGCAAACATATTCGATAATTTTTAGTTTATGTAAATTTTTGGATAATTTTTTTTTAAACTTACATTATCTCGGCAACGGTTCATGCTAACCTTCCAAAGTTGGTGTCATTCCTTTTCTAATGAAAGTTTAAGTATGAAATTATTATTTATTTAACAGTATTGAAAGTCCTAATTCTTCAATGATTTTTTCAAAAATACATCCGAAAATAGTGCAATATCTTGACAACGATAGCGTTCTAAAGTTTATATCATTAATTTTTTATTGAAAAATTACGCCTGAAATGATTATTTTTTTATTATTATTAAATATCCTGATATTTTAATGATTTTTTAAAAAATCATCTGAAAATTGGGGTGGGGTCTATCGAACATTCTATTGCAGGATTGAATCAACAGGGTTATAGCTTTCAGGGTTCTAAGTTCACGGACTGTAAAATCGTGCCACATTATTTTCTAAATGCTTCATTTTTCGTGAGATATCGTATCTACAGACTCACGGACACACACTAACATATACACGAGGAAAACTAATTAAATGTTTAGAAATTGTATTTGTAAAAATAAATTTTTATAACAGCTATGAAACTGGAATGAATCAAACTTATCACCCATAGCTTACAGAAAAGAAATTTTTTATCCTGCTGTTCTTTAGTCAGCTCTTATGTTTACCATGCTTTATAAACAAAATTTGTGAGCAATAATTTTCTATGTTTCTTTTTGTAGTGATAAAATTAATTTCGCTAAGGAATACAGCTCAGAATCGAGTTAAAGATCGGACTTATAGCAGGAATGCGCTCAATAAGAGGGTTTCATTCTAAACCGTTGAAGGTTGATTAAAGTTTTACTATACTGATGTATGATAAATGTGTGAAAAATAGTTCAAGACTAGTTCAGTGAACAATTTGTAATTACTTTCCCTGTATACACAGTATAATGTATAGGGAAAGTATTGTGACGGGGTCGAAATTTCGAATTCGAGTTTTCGACGAAAGATCACCTTTCAAATATCCCTGAACTCGAATCGTACGTTTTTGAGGTGATGTCTGTTTGTTGGTATGTGCGTGTGGGTGTGGGTGTGGAGGATTTTTGAATTTAAACGCAATCGAATGTTCGGAAGACTCCGTAATTTTCGAATGAAAAAAAGCGTTGAAAAATGGGAGCCTTTAATAATGTTACATAAATGATAATTTTTTATGTAATTTTTCACGAATGGCACACACTTTAGAATGCTAGCATGAACCGCTCATCAGATACTGCACGTTTTTCTAATAAATTTATAAGAAAAATCATACGTAAAATGAAATTATCATTACATAAAATTAATTAATCATTACATAATTAATTAATCATTATACAAAAATGAAAAGTATTAACTATCGTGAAACATGTTCACTTTTTATGCAATATTATGTAACAAATTTGTTAACATCATTGTCGTGGATCTAGTTTGTTCTATTCAGGAGAGAAGATACTTGTGTAATAGTTTTGTATTTTTACGACCAACAATGCGTCAATAGTCGTTTATAAATAAGGAAAATCCTTCTCTTCGTTTGTGTTTAACGCTTGGCGATAAATTTGGAAAAAAATTGGCGATTCATTTAGTAAAATATCGCCAATGTGGGGATATGTCGCCCTAGATTGATGAGAATATAGTCAAAATTGCAAAAATGACGCTAAGTTAGCGGAAATGATGCCAAATTGAGGAAGTAATTATTAAAATAATTTAATATATGGAATATATTGCTTATTGCGGATGCGATCAATATTGATAATTGTCAATTTAAAGTTGGGCGAAATATAAGTTAATTGGGTGCTTCGAAATAGTTTTGCAAGTTGTCATCTGAAGAAGGGCCAAATGTACAACTCATGTTAAAAACATTGAGCGTGGTATATATATTAAAATATTATGTAAAATATTATGTAAAAAATATTATGTAAAAAATATTATGTAAAAATATACATATTATTTTTACTGTCGAAGAAGTAAATTAATTACATTATATAGGGAAAGTCCTGTGCCGCACACATTGGACATTTTACATTCGAGACAACTAAGCTAGTTTTCCAAACATAGAGAATAATATACCACTTGCACATATATTCATTTCTGCACATACTTATTCATATTAAGCATGTATATAGATGTACCACTTCTTAACTTTTCAATTATTTGTATGTATGCTTATATATGCCAAATATGCTATTCGCCAGTGAGATAACAATAACTACTATCGTTTAAATATGCAGACATAATTATCATTTGGGAAATTTAGTTTTACCTGTAGCTGCAACAAAAATTTAAATTTTCTTCAATTATTTAGGAGAAAATTTTTGTAGAATACATAATGGTTAAAATGATCTCAGTTTTTTAAAGATTACTTCAAGTGGTGCTGTATCACATTAAATATTATATCAAAATTTTCTAATATTTCTGTATATTTCAAAATATAAATATTCAGAAGTAATGATGACAGTGATATGTAGGACTGTGAAATAAAGTGTTAGTGGCTGTTCTGTTCCGAAAAATTTGAAAAATACTTGTTTTTACCCTCGTAATTTTATTTATATTTTCAAAATTCTGCGAATGTATAATTTTTCTTAGTATTGTAAAATTATTTAACTACTAGTGAGTGTCCGTGAAAAATCACGGGAAAAATTTTATTCACTAAAAGTTAATAAATATGACAAATCTTTCAGTTTGATTTTTTATGTTAAAGATATTTTTAAAAAGAATCTTTTTTAGTATAAATGTTATATAGTATTATTTACCTTAGTAAAACGACTCAAAATTATCTCATTAAATCGGTTTTGATTTTCTCTTCCTCAAGTGATCGGAGAATAATGGCGGAAGCTCTAAGTGTTGGCTAAGCCTAACTACGCTTACGAAAAATCTTTGGCGATTATAGGGAACTTTTTCTTTGGTTTAAGATTTAATTAATCAGCTGAAAGTTACAAAATAAGACAAAAATATTGGGTATAATGTGTTGTTACTGCAAAAAAGGTATTTTAAAATAACGTAATATCTTACTTTATTAAAAGCAAAGAACGTAAACAAATCCAAATTGTCGAACATGTGCATATACTTGTTGCCATTCAGTAAATGATAATAACGTGCACAAATTACTCATACTCGAAATTATGTTGTTTGATTTAAAAAAAATAATTATTTTGTATAATGATTTACCATAAAAAATATAATCTCTCTAGTGACATATGCTATAGTTTCTAAGACAATACGGGGTATATCATGAAATTGACCCTATTTAATTTCTTGATCAGCAAAACAGCTGTAAATGTTAATAAACATGCCAATCTCCATAAGCGTTGGAAGATGAGGGTATTGACAAAAGAAAAGTTTTGGAATTCACAAACATGACTAAGTTCCTGATTTAAAAATTGGGAAATTACCCAAAAGTTAGGGACACTTTTATTTGCATGACAATTTTTTTCCTAATGTATTTCTGTACGGTTTTGTTTTCTTATAAATTACTGCTTCTGTGTGTTTTCATGTGTATGATATTTGCACTTGCTTAACTTTCTTTTATACCGAAGGATTTTGAGTACTTACCAGAGGATATTAAGATAATATTCTATTTCTAATATCCTCAGTCGAAGATTAGACGGGTTCGGTTTATTCCTTATGTTTTTAGAATATATATATTCGGACGAGAATTTGTTTTTATTCCTCCATAAACGAAGTATGGAAGAAACAATTTCCCCATCTCACGTATTGTTCAGTTGCATCTCTCACATGAGTACGAAACAAATGTAAAACACTGTAGATACAAGCAACAGATAAAATAGTGAAAGGTCGTTAAAAAGAAAAGAAAAAGCATGAGCGGTAAACATAAGTTAGACTCATATCATAAATAATAGGCACAGAATGATGCATCTTATTGTAAATAAATATATATAGATAGAACCGAAACTCATTTATTTCACATTTTCCTTCCAATTACTATGCTGTTTCATCCAATTTTGTTCGAGCTTTATTTATTTATTTATAGAAAATACGCTATATGGAGTCTTTTATGCATCTAGCCATGCATTTTTACAGACACACATGCATTTTCATATCGGTTCTCGCATATACCAATTGATGATAAACACTTCGGTACAAAAATAAAAAATTGAGAGTTTTTCGAATTTTCAAACATGACTAGGTTATTACGATACTAAATATTTTAAAATTGGGAATTTACCAAGAGTTTGCGATGCATTTATTTTCATGATAATTTTGCCCTTTTTTAGTTTTATTGTATTTTTCTACGGTTTTATTTTCTTGTAAAATAATGCTTTTGTGTGTATGAATAAGTGCTTTGAATCCTTTGTTGGACGTCCAATTTCCTCTTTGGTATTTCAAAATTCATTCATAGGGCCCTACTATTTATCCCTTCCGCCAGGGTTTTTACCTCCGTTTTCACCTCTTGCTGTTGGTAACCCTCTTTACCCGTTTCAGTTACGTTTGATGTTTTAACATCAATTGCCGATCTTGCTGTGACGCGTCATCGTCGCGCTTTTTGTTTATCTTGACGAAGAAAGCTGTTTCCTGCCTTCACAACCGGTCAACACTATTATTTTTGAATTGCATGTTGCTTCACACAAGATTTTTATAGTTTTATTACATTATAAGCAATTTGAGCTGATTGAACGTACTTCAGTGCGGATTTTATGTCAGCTGTCGATAATAATCAATCACATTCTTATAGTGCATTGTAAAACATTCTGCAACTTTTGCTCATTTTTTTCAGCTTTGTTGATAATTTCGGCAAACTGATAAGAAAAGCTACAATTACAGACGTTCATGAAAATTCCAGCTTCATTTCTGACAAATATTCAGCTAATTATCGTCTGCCGAAGCGTTATTTTGGTATTTTTATATATATATTATCCTAACTATCAGGAACATTACTCCCCATTACGGACACAGCTGATTTCCCTGAAACTTTCAGCAATATGTTTGCAAATGTTTTATAGAGCGAAAATCATTGTAAAATTATATAAATGGGATATTTTTATTTCTTAAAATAATAGAATCTATATAAAAAATGTTTACAGAACAAAAGTCAAAACGAGGCACTCCAAATCAGCGGGCAGCCAGTGTTATTAATGGCCGTCAGATCAAGAGACATTTCCTGAAGGAAAGGGAATTATTCTTAGCGAAACGATTTCATGAAAGGAGCATTTTGGTGAAAAAAATTATTATGGTATCGGTAGAAAAGGAAATGTGAAGTTCTTGAATTTTTTTTTCCTTTATACATGTACAATATTAAACAGCCAAGAAAACACGAATTCCGGATATATAAAGTAGAGGTTTGCCTTAAAAAGTAGGTTCGGGTCTTAGGAAAAAAAGTTGGCAGTGCAAATTAGTGAAAAAAAAAAAGGAGTAAGATTTTTACTTATTTTATGTTTATACGGAATCTTGAGCGATTTTTACACTAATCCAATCGCTGCGATATGAGAAATCGTTGCACAGTTTCTTATCTTAACATCAATCTTACTACTTACAATCTTACTAATCTTTAAACTGATATCCGGAAGGAATTTGTATTTTTGCGGGTGCTTTCCTTTTCAAGCCGTAATTTCGATTTAAAAATTCCCAAATTTTAGGAAATGTGTGTTGAATTACAGTTTTACTTTATTATTTGTTTAGGATTCTTCAGACTCTTTGTAGCAATGAACCTAAAATATTTTGCCTATTTCTTAATATTCGGTCCTTATTTATAAAGCAGTTAATTATTTTTCTTCAGAAGGTTGTTTGGTCTTCTGAAAGATATTTTCCTTCGGGGATTCTCATTAAAAACGTTTAAAGAAACTTTAAAAACTTGTTTTTAAAAACGGATATACAGTTTATGCATGCTTTCAAGCAGGAAAAACTCAAGACAAACACGAATAGTTTTTAGTGGGCCCCATGAAGCCTGAAAGATGCAGTTGAGTGAGTGTGTAAATAGAAAAAAAAAACAGCTCTGTTTGAGATTGTTGAACTCTTAATTGATCGAATTCCTTCTTTGGTGTGTTACGTTGAACCTCCAATATTGAAGGACGAAGAACATAATCATTTTTATCCTGCACGTTAAAAAAATGCTACTTTTACCCTTAATAAAAGTAGAAAAGTAAGTATAATATTTTATAGGAAATATTCATTTTATATCGAGTAATAGGTTCTTGAGAATAATCTTATAACACCTCAGTAGCAAATCGATATTGGTGTACGTTAATATACCAATATTGGTATGTGGACATTTTGCTAATATTACTACATAAGGCTTAAGGTCAAACTTACAGTTTCTTCACTGCAGAGAAGAATAACCAAAATTTGTATAAATTGTTTCGTTGTTTAAGTGTATTCAATTTATTTTGGTTAACAGCTCGCTTGTCTTTCTGAGAGACTGATTTTAGCTTGATCTTTACGGATAATTAAATGTTCGATTGTATATAAAGTTGTTTTTGTTAGTCTGTTTAGCTATATTAAACACTGTTCCAAGTTTTAACTGTTTTATGGGTTGTATTTATTTAACTTTGGATAGAAAATAAATTGGTTGTATATTTACATTTATGTAATAATCTTAATAAACCTCACGCAATCTTCATATCAACGCCGAAAAGGAACCGATTTATCTAATACGAATTAAATCGTATTCACCAATCTGACCTTTAATGATAAAAACGTTCATACATTTACATCCTATTTGCTAATAGATGCAACAAACACAAGGAAACACACTATACAAAAACCAAATCAAACAAATGAATAATGAAAAATTAAATTGTAAATTTTTTAATAAGTTTTATTTTCTTTAACAATGTATGGCATTTAGAGTCCTAAATAGTGAACTTTATCAAAAACTCAGTCAATCAGGCCTATTCCGTAGTCAACACTATAAGTATATAAGGTTTTAGCCTTGTAGGTGACCGGAAGGCTTCTGGAGGGTATTGACGATTTTTCGGAAAAGCTCAAATTTCTCGGCCCCCGAGGAGGAATCAAAAATCTAGCTCCGTTAGGTTCTACCCCGTGGTCGTTGCTATACGTCTGAAAAGATTCAATCTTCTACACTGTAAAAAAGTAGCACAGATTTACATAAATATCTTTGAAAATTTACAGAAATTGTCCCTGTTACTAAAAAATACTCTTTAAGCTTACTTGACTTTCGGCATTACAAATAAATCTTTAGTATTTTTGCAAAATAATATGTAGTAATGCAACTTTCGCTGTATGTGGGGTAATTTTCTTTTCTGTGCAATCAAATGTTCGTAAGTACGGAAGACCCTTAACTTTTCGAACGAAATTTTGAAAAAAGTCATCAAAAAATCGAAACCTTCAATAATGTTATGTAAATAATTATATCTTACGTAATTTTTCATTAGAAAACGATTGGCATAAACTTTAGAACGCTAGCCTGAACCGTTTTCAAGATATTGCATGTTTTTCAAATAAATTTATCAAAGATATTAGATAAAATTAGAAAAGTATATACTATCGTGAAATATGTTCACTTTTCATGTAATATTATGCGGTAAATGTGTTATCATCATTCTCGTGGATTTAGTTCGTTCCATTCACGAGCGAAGATACTTTGAGCAATAGTTTTGTATTTTGACGCCTAGCAATTCGCCAACAGTTATTCATAAAGTTATTTTTTCTTTGTTTGTGCTGACTAATTTAACGCTTGCTGACTAATTTAGCGAAATATTGTTAACTTAGCGATATGTCGCCCCAGATTGACGAAAATAACGTCGAAATTGAAAAAAAAATGACGCTAAATTAACTAAAATGACGCCAGATTGATAAATTAATTATTCAAATGGACTATTATTGTTAAAATGATTTATATGGAATATATTGTTTATTGCGGATTGATAATTGTCAATTTTGCGCGAAATATAAGTAAATTGGGTACTTCGAAACAGTTTTGCATGTTGTTATCCGGAAAAGTGCCAAATGTACAATTTAACTTTATAGACACTGTGCCGTGGATCTTATACATCATTTTTTAACCGTGAAAGAAGTAAATTCATTGCATCATATAAGGAGAGTCCTGAGCGGCCCACATCAGATATTTTCTTTCTTTTTTCTGTGCGTTGCTTTCAATTTTATTGTATACTAGCAACATGCCCGTTCTTCGTACGGAGTATATAATATAAAGAAACTTAAAATTCGCAATCATGTGCAAATACCTATAATACTAAATGCCATTGTTAATCAAAATACTCTATTAAAATATTTAATTCAATGCAAATTAAAAGAAGTTTAAGAATCTCTGTTCTCGCTATACAAAATTATCTTCATGGGCAGATCTGATGAGCAAAACATCCTGGCCCCTTTTGCAAATTTACAAAAAGATAATGCAAAATAAAAGCGTTAAAATTGTATGGGACCCGTACTACTTATATACGCGAATATCAGAAGATATAACTTGTATTAGTAGATTACATGTATAAATTGAAAATATCAATAAACCCGCAATCATTAAACATGAAGGCAGTAATTGATTCCAATATATGCCAAAATGAAAGTGCTAAAATTATATGAGAAGATATACCCGTACTAATTATAATGTCATAGATTGGAAGATATGTCCGTGTGTTAGTAGAAGATTACCCGTATTACAATATGAGTCTCAAAAACCTTTGCCAAAATAAAACAGATGAAGTAATAAATTGAACATATCAATAATTCCCCTAATCTTTATACCAGAAGACCTTAATTGATTCCAATATATATCAAAATAGCAAATATATCTGTACTACTTATATTCTCGTAGATTAGAAGATATATCCTTGCATTTATAGAAGATTACTCGTACAACGTACAATATATGAGTTTCAACAATTTTTGCAATGGTAAAATAATGCATAATAACTTGAAAATATCAATAATAATAATGTTTAAACCTGAAGACCGTAATTGATATTATCCAGTCAAAAATGCAATGTCAATGAAATTTATTCTATATACATATCTTTATTATTCAAATCGGAAAAGTTTTAATAAAATCGTCTACCACATAAACACATTGTATTTAAATCCGTTACTAAGCGACATGAAATTATTTTCTTCAAATAAATTGGTGGAAAAAATATCGTCTGAATAATGCTATTTCTATGGAAGGTTTGACGACATTTTAAAAAATCGCCAAATTTATTGCCAAGTGACTGTAGAACTGACAGCCCCACTTGGCGACAAATTGACGAAACATCATCATAATACTATCCCCTAAAAAAACACAATTAATTTCATTTACTTAGTGCAATTTTATCAATTTAAAGATATTTTTACGGATTTTCAAATATTTTTATCAATTTGGTGACATTTTAAAAATTCGCTAAATGTGTTACTAAGTAGGACGGTTGGGCTGACAGACAAATGCTACGGAATCATCATTTTAGTACTCTCTTTAAAAAAAAAAAAAAAATTAATTTCATTAATTTAGCTTGTTTTCATCAATTTGGGGACATTTCCTTCAATTTGGCAATGTTTAAGAAAAGTTGTCAAGTTAGCGATATCTCTCCAAATTCGTAGATCGGAATTTGCAGATCTGAAGAATAAAATATCCCGATCAAGTGTGTATATATTAAATGAAAACACTGAAATTGTATTAAAAGATATACCCCTTCTACTCTTATTCTGTTTCAATAATCGGCTGGTTAAACTGGTTAAACATAATATATGAGTTTATTGGCTAAACATAATAGTATAAGTTTGAAAACTCTTAGCCAAAATAAATGAAAGTGATGTACGCAGTCCGTAATTAATATAATTAAAAGAAAAATCAAACCGTTCATTTATAAGATATATTTTTATATCCTATTATTTATTATTCAAATCGAAAAATGATAATAAAAATTAACAAACACATTTAATTTAATTGCGTTGCTGAGCAACATGATATAAGATGGAATCTGCCTCATAGAATGCTGATAATTAAATAACCATTTTGATTTCTTAATACTTTTCATTGTTGAGTATAAGCTTGTGAAAAATAAACCATGGTGATAGATTTTCCATTTAAATACATGTTTCAAACATTCATGGTTTCAAACAATTCATGTTTACAAAAAGTGACTAATTAAAGCAAAAATCTTTCACCATACTCAGAGATAAAGTTTTAATTCACTTTCACGTTTTTACCAACAATTTCCAACCTTTTTCGTTTGGAGGAAACGAGGAGTTAGAGAGTAGAACTCCTAGGGAAAAGTTTCGTTTTACATTAATAACTCGACAACCCCTGCTTCTAGAAACTCAAAACTTGGACTAAATTTACGTGGGGCTATTTCAAGGTTACTCACAAAATTTCATTAAATTGTAATATGAAGACTATGACAAGAAAAATCAATCATGCATAAAGCATTGATTATGAAACACTTTCCAACTGAAATGCAAAATGCGATACATTCAGCGGTGATATTTTTATAAATTATCACAGAATTACGATAATTTATTTTACTTGGAAACTTAAAACTTCATCGAAATAAATGAACTTTATTCAAATGAAGTCATCGAAATATAAATCGTCTGGTTCTCTATACAAAAGCAGTGAATATTTCATTCACACACTTTTATTCCAGACTCCAGAGTTAAATAATTTTGCGTGAAAAAATTCAGCAATTCTTATACAATTCATCTTTACAATCACTTGTTTACATTCTGCATCCATTAGAATTAGGCTTCGTTGTAGAAATAATCAAAGTTTGATGAGCATTTAAACTAAAAAATATTGTAATTGTGTTGGCGCAGAATATATATGCACAAAAATTGCTCAAAAATAAACCGGTTTTAGGACGGATGCAGCACAAAATAAAAAATTAAAAGTACTTTTAAAATTACTCTGAAAAAATAATGGATGCCATATTTTATTTTGAAGTGGGTCAGGTGATCTCTTCATATTATATGGGTATAATTATTATTTTAATTTTTATTTAAAAAACTACCGACATATTTTGCTGATTTTTTTTTATATTTTTTATGCGGTAATTTGAATATTTCTTAAAACTTTCAAAGCAATTTGTGAATTTGAAATTCACTTAAAATTTTTTTTGAAAAATTTGGTACCATAGGGTTCAGAGTATTTCATTTTATCAACCCGGGTTCAGCAAAAAACTAATTGGGTGATATTATTCATTTACATTCCCATATGTCCCACAGACTGTCTCAACAACATACTAAAATTTCATTTTGATAAAGTCATTTTTACGGCAGTTATAGTGCGAACGGACAGACAGACAGAATGGACAAAGTCATAAACATTTTTCAATTATGTTGTAAAGATTTAAACATAGGGTTTTTGATATTTTCTAGGTAAAACTGACAGGCAGACAGACAGACAGAATGAACAAAGTCATAAATTTTCAAACAAATATGGATACCAGAGAAACTAGCAGTCGAAACTAATTAAATAATCTATGCTTCTTTCTCTAAACATGCCCCAATGTTTGATATTAGATAAAATGTGCGAGTTCTTAATAGAATATGTTCATGAATCTGAAATAAAATTATGTAAAGGCATTTAACATTTTAAATATTCAGTCATAATTAATGGTATAGATTACACTGCATTAAAACATTACTCTCAGAATTCCAGTTGTATCTGCAACTGAGGACAATTGCTTCGGAGATACATGTGATGAACTTAAGAGAGTGCATATAAAAGTTATGCAATTTGCATTAAGGTTACTCTACAATTTCTTGCAAACAGTTTTGCATACACTGTTTGATACTTTTTATATGCTTTGCCAAAATATGAGTATAGTAGATTTCGTTTTCGTCAGTTTTTAGACAGTCTGGCTGTAATTTTTAGGATGAAAGAGATAAATTTAATTTGAAACAGTTTACTTCAAACATTCAATGAGTTTAATTTATACAGTAGACTTTCTGTAGTTTTCCTTTTAGTTCTTGCAATTACACCATGCAGATCGAATTAAATTTTTTTCAAGAAAATTCTAAGGACGCATTTCTTGTACTTTAATATTAACTGAACTGCAAATGAACTGATTGACTTTAAAATCAAAAATTTCATAAATAGTTACTCCGTATGCAATGAAAAGTGCATACCTTAAACTACAAAATAGACTAAATTTGAACACAATTTATCAAATATTATTGAGAGTTGTGAGCTGCTAAAACTATGATGAAAATATTTATATTTTGTGATTTTCAACTAAATATCAAAATAACTAAAAGAACTAGTGCAGGGGTAGCCAACCCAAATGACCTTGCGGGCCACTTCAGAAAAACATTATAATCCCGCGGGCCGCACACACACACACACACACACACACATATATATATTATTGCCAATGGCCAGGCACTTGACTCATCGTCATTCGGCCTTATATGTGATCCATTTAGCCGTCCTAGGGACGTTGCCCCAGGCGCACCAGAGGGGGGGGGGCGGAACACACTGCGCCCACAACACAACAACATCCATGCTTTACGTGGGGCTCGAACCCACAACATGGCGGTCGAGCGATTGCTTTGGAAACGCATGCCTTGACCACTCGACCACCACGTCGGCCCGAGGGCCGCATATAAAAATATATATCTTTATATTAGATTGGGACCCATTACAAACATTTATTGGAGTGAAAATTTAAAACAGAATGAATTATTATTATTGTTTTCATTATTTTTCATGTATACAAACATAGATAATATAATAATAATAATGCAATGATCGAAAAATGTTTAATTTATTTAATTAGTGAGATATTTGTTTCTCAACTCTTTCACTTAGTTTTTGCAAGTCGATCTCGATAAATTTCATTTTCGAAAAACAAAAACGATTCACAAGTGTAAGTTGATCCAAAAGCGCTCACAACTTTTTGTGCCAGATCTCTCAAATTGGAAAATTTTTCTTTTGTGCTAGATCTCTCAAATTGGAAAATTTTTCTTTTGTGACATAAGTGTTATAAAAATCTATTTTTGATTCTGATGTTTCAAAAATGTGTTTTAATTCATTATTGCATTGTAAGTCAATCAGTTCAATTTGGAGATATTCTGGGGCCGACTCGACATCGACATGAAAGGGAGATGAATATATTTCAAATAATTTTTTGTATTTTTCTAAAATGTAATATTGCCCACTTCTAAGTATGTATAAAAACAGAAGCAACGTGTAAAATAGAAACAGTTATGGGATTTATTTGTTACAAAACACTACACTAAAAACAAAAATATTGCACAAAATAATCGTATTTTGTAAAGTTGTAATGAATCTCGCGGGCCGCAAAATTATTCAAGGCGGGCCGCATGCGGCCCACGGGCCGCGGGTTGGCCACCCCTGAACTAGTGCAACCAGAAGGTTGGAATTTTCACAGTTATTTATAACATGGCAAACTTTGAAAATTCATTTGAGTCATTCCATATGAATCGACACTTTCTGTGTGGATTTCACATAGAATGACTCAGTAAGAATATAGAGATGGTATTTGCTTCTAAACTGAGTAAACATCTGTACTTCTGCAAAGCAACTTTTTGTGAGGTTACTAAGAAATATCTTGAGAACTGGTTAACGCTACTTTGGAAACCTTTGTATCAGCTACTAAGATAATCTTTGTAAGGTTACTAAAGTATTTCATGACCTGATGCTAAGAAAATTTTTGTAGGGTTACTGGGGCTTCTCCTGACCGATGTCAAGAAAATTTTAGTAAGGTTTCTGGGAAATCTCACCAACCTTCTAGAATGTTCTTTAGATATTGGTTTGTAATCTTAGTAGAAAAATTTAGTAACATTTCAAGTGATTATTAGGTAAATATATTCTCGTTCTCAGACAAATTATAACTTTGAAAATCTTACTAGAAAAATCCGTGGAATGTTACCGAAAGATTAAAAATTATATGGAATTCCAGTTTTCTTGAAATTTTCTAATAACTTCTCATATTTTGTTCCAGTGTATGTAACCAGGGGGTAGGGCTCTGAATGGTTTGGAAATACTTTTTGAACCCCCACCCCAATTTTTTCCGCCCCCGAAGGGCAAATCGAGTATTCAGTTCCATTAGGTTTTGTACCGTGAACGATAGTTCAGGGTGATTCTCTCGCTATGAAACCCAAACATTCCTCAATAACTTTTTAATTCCCTATGAACCTTGTATGTTGCGAAACAAGGTCTGCCTATATACGGTCCTTTAATAAACTCCACAAGAACCATATAAAAATTAAAAAGTTATTGAGGAATGTTTGAGTAACGAGAGAATCACCCTGTATAACTGTGTGGTTTGCAAATATATCGAGTTAGAAAATTTCGTAATATCGACGCAATATTTTACGCATAGCTTTGCTACTGATGTAACAGCTAGTTTTGTTTGCGCTTTTTTGTTTCTGCAGATACGGTATGTCTTATGTGTACTTGAAATTTTTTCACGAATTAAAGTTCTTTTTTACGAGTGGTTTGGATCGTTCTACTAATTCTCGGTCCTGTTCAAATGAGTCCTCATAAGCGTAAGAACGACCGTAAAGTATCCAAAGAACTCTTCGGAATTTTAGAAATTATTTTCGGTCAGATATTATGCTATTGAAAGCAGAAGTCTGATGATACATGATTATTTATAATCTAATTTTTCACCTCTAAGTAAAAAAAAATGTGATTTCAAGCAGCTTTCTCTATCGTAAATAATATTGTAAATTTATTTTGGGTTGACAGTACTTACAATGCATTCAGTTAATTGATAATGAAAATATTTTATTTTTCGAAGATTTCGTTCGTTTATGAAAAACGTGCAATATTTCAAGACTCTGCAACCTGTGCTATTCGCTTTTTAAATAAAACATTGCATAAAAATGACGATTGTAACATTTTTCAATTTTCGAAAGAAATGTTTAGAAAATTGGTTTGAGCTTATGAACAATCAATAAGCTTCTGACACGTATTGATTGAAAAAATCGTACAAAATGTCAATCGTTGACTGAGGAAAATTATAAAATGCTCAATGCTCAATATAATGATTATTTTAAACAAATATTCATTTCAGGTTAAAAGTATGTACAAAGAATTCACCCATTTAATGACAGTTTGTTTTACTTTTCATGAATTTTAACATTGTAGAACAAAATTATGAAATCTTCACTTTGGGATTCAAGCTCGTGGCTTGCGATGTGATTTGCTACTGCAACTTGAAGTACTAATAGGCTGTTAGTTTACAGGTAAAAGATAAATTAATGAAAATGAGAGAAAGAATAACAAAAAGTCATTGTGACCTCACAGTTTCTTACGGATACTGTGAAGTACCTGTAGTTACTTCACTATAATTACTTATTACTTGAGGTATCTGTATTACTGACTGTATTACTTGAGGTAACTGTAGTTACTTCACTATAATTACTTTACTATATTGCTTGCGGTCACTACAATTACTTTACTATGAAGGACCTAACACACACAGTCTTCAGAGTAGAGAATAATTCATTGGAAAACATTTAATAAAATCGAATACATTACATGTAATTTTTTACGAAGGTATAAATTAGGAATTTTACGTCTACGATATTTATTGAAACTCATGCCAGACCCATTGGACATTGATTATATCCAAACGAATGTTAAATACTTTTGCTTATTTTAGTTCAAATATTAAAACCAAGCCTCTAAATTCTCTGTGAGTTGTATGATTGACAACGGCCGCATTATTAGACAGATACTCGGAAGTACTTACGGTTTGATCGATCCGAAGGGTGACGTCAGATCCCCCGGCAACTGCAATAAAAAGCCGAATTATTCTTTCGCTATACGAGGAAAAGCTTTAAATAAAAATATTATCAGCGATTTTAGGAAAAAATGTGAAGAAAATGTGCGAATTCAATAGCCCAGTTTCGGAAAATGAAATATAATTCCTTTTCTAAGATACCTATTTTTAACACTTTCCAACATAGTTGAAAAGTGTTTATGACTTTCTTCATTCTGTCTGTCTGTCTGTCTGTCCGTTCGCACGATAAGTGCCGTAAATATGACTTTATCAAAATGAAATTTTAATATGTTGTTGAGACTGTCTGTGGGACATATGGGAATGTAAATGAATAATATCACCCAATTAGTTTCGGATTGAACCCGGGTTGAAAAAGTGAAATACACTGAATCCCATGGAACCTAATTTTTCAAACATTTTTTAAGCGAAGTTAAAATGTACAAATTGCTTCGAAGATTTTAGGAAATATTCAAATTATCCCATAAAATATGTAAAAAAAATTTCAGCAAAATATGTTCGGTAGTTTTAAAAAAAAAATTAAGATAATAATTACACCCATATTATACGAAGAGATCACGTGACCCACTTCAAAATAAACTATGTCATCCATCTTTTTTTCCCAGTGTAAAAATCGTGATATTTATTGTTCTTTTAAATTTATATTTAGTGTTGCATACGTCCTAAAACCGCTTTATTTTTACGTATTCTATAATCTGTGCCAAAGCAATAACAATATTTTTGAGTTTAAATGATTATCAAACTTTGATTGCTTCTACAACGAAGCCTAATTTTAATGGACAGAATGTAAACAAGTGATTGTAAGATGAGTTGTATAAGAATTGCTGAATTTTTTTCGCGCAAAATTATTTAACTCTGGAGTCTGGAATAAAAGTGATATGAATGAAATAATCATTGCTTTTACATAGAGAAGCAGACGATTTATATTTCGATGACGTAATTTGAATAAAGTTCATTTTTTTTCATAAAGTTTTGAGCTTTCAAATATAATAAATTACTGTGGTACTGTGATAATTTAAAATATATCAGCGTTGAATGTATCGCATTTGAGATGTTTAAATGAAGTTGCATTTCAGTTGGAATGTGTTTCATAATCAATGATTTATGCATGGTTGATCTTTCTTGTTTATATGTGTAACTAGTATTTAAGTCTCTCAAAACTAACACTAAAATGTTAAGTTGAATTTTCTAATATGTTTGACTTTGTTTTATTGCTGCTTAGCATCGAAAAACTCGTTTCAATTTAAATATGGCTCCGTTAGGTTTTTTTCTGAATGTCAATGCTATAAGTGTGCAAAGTTTCAGCTTCCTTGGTCACCGAGAGGTTTCTGAAGCAGTTTTCGAGTCCTCACCATTTTGACCGTTTGAATTCCTTTTGACCGAAATCGAAAATCTGATTCCGTTTGGTTCTATTCTGTGGTCCAAACGCAATCGCAAAGAGACCGCAGCAGCTCTCCGATCAATATGGTTAGCACAATAGGATGGTCGATATTCGATAATACTGTGAGATGAAGGTTACATGCCAAAGTCTTTATTCCCGGGTACCACGAATTTGCGTCTTTTTGAGTGCTAGGGCCAAAATAGCACGATTAAAGCAGCTTGGACAGAAGCGCAATAATCCAATATACTCTACATGGATGAGTCATGATTTGCTCTAGATTCAGACAATAAACGTGTAAGGGTCTGGAGAGAACGCGGAACACTCAACTAGTCTAATAGCATTATGGAACACTACGCCTTTTATTGTGGTAGTGTCATGTTATGAGCTGGATTTTGTTAGGTATATTTCACCGATATGCGGGTGTTCACAGGGGGTACTGTGACGGTGAAAGGGTATCGAGATCTTGTCCTAGTGAGACTCTATTCTGTGGCAGTGGGTCCAGATTTTCTTTTGAGGGATCATAACGCTCTTCTGCACAGAGCAAGGCTGTTGGACTAGTCTCCTGAGAGTAAAGGTATTGCTTATATGCAGTGACCAGTGTATTTTTCGGACTTTAAAGGACTTTTTTTTCCGGACCCTTGAAAAAGCTGTCTCTGTCCGTCTACAACCCCAACAACTAACTCTTCAAGAGCTGAAAACTGCCCTTCTACAGGAATGACAGTTATTGTCCTCTGTTGCATTAGATCACCTGATTGAAGGGATAAATCGTTCATACAAAGCGTGTGTCAACGTCAGGGGAGGTTATGTCTCTTATTAAGACTTGCTTGTATGGTATATAAAACGATCTTTTTCCAAATGTATTAAGTGTGAAGTATGTACTTAAAGCGTAAAAAATATATCTAGATATATTTTCTTTAATTTTATTATTATACTTTTGAATGTGTTACTCGATTGACTATCTTCTTATGAACTTTGGAGTCAATCAAAGTAGAACCTTTTGAGTTATGTCGAGTTTACTGCCGTGTGATTAACTTTTGGAAGACAGTGTTGTTGTTGAAACCCAGACCGTCCGACCTACCAGAAAGGTGTAAGGTAACTGTTTGGACGGTCGGGAAGTGCCACCCAATTTAGACCGGAACCCAGTGGGGGAGGCATCCACAGGGACCGTACCCTCCTTCCCCTACCACCAACCTCTCGGAAGGACTTTCGGACCCACATGTTTAACGCGATCGTACTCCGCATGAACACGGCGGCAGTTTTGGCTTGGAAGACAGTGTATTATAATGCAAAAAGTTAGCCTTCTCTGGATCACACAGGGTCTTATGGAGGGTCAAAAGACTTTTCGAAAAGTTAAAGCGGGAATAAGTCTCCGGACAACTGTTCGACTTGTTTGGAATTGTTTCCATAATCGAAAAATTACCGAATATGATCAACGCCAAAGAAAATAGCGGCATCTTTGATTGACTGCTCTGCTTTAATGCGTCCGACAGCACGCCAGCGCTCACTATCTGTCATTCATTTTCTTTCAGCCATAGAAATACGAATATCCTTAAAAATTATCCTTCAAAAGTTATAAACACTTCGTATCAGCATTTAAATGCACCTCCTCAAACCCTTCAGAATGCTGGCGTCTTCAACGACTGTCTAATTAGCATATATCCAGACAGTCAATCGTGATTGGCTGTAACATACGATATTTGCATACTGCCATCTACATCCGCAGCGATTTTCAGCCACTCAAATTCAAATACTCTTTCGAAAAATGAAATTTTGCATTACGTGCTTATCTTTTGGAAGTCAGTGTATATATAGAGAGTAATGTACTATTGCTCAATCCGAAACAGGCCTTTGTTTGGGTTAATTAGAATTAAATACTCAGACCTGAAGAGGAATTTAATTCTGATTAATCATCGAATTTGGGCCGGTGCTGTTCTTTTCTCTTATGGGCAATATGACCGTGGTTTTGCTTCTATGCTGATGTTAATATTATTTGAATTTTTATTATTACATTTTTCTAATATATATATATATATATATATAATCCAAGAAAAAGAAGAATTAAAGGAACTTGGGATAACCAAATGCTTTGCATTTAATGGTTGGGGAGGATTGCGACTCCCCCTCCCGTTTAAAGCTGCTTTTCCAGCCTAGGCAAACGCTCACGGTACCAATGCAAAGCAAAGGTTGATCCCCAATGCGTGCTAATACGAAGGCACCCGGACACGGAAGAACAAGACAACCAAACAGAAGGAATATCCCAAGTTCCTTTAATTCTTCTTTTTCTTGGATTACATTCTGCTTCGGAGTATAGAGCGGCTTGGCGCCTTTTCCTGAGTAGTGCCTTTGATTTTTGTGGATATGCATAGGAATTCTATTTGAATTAGTTTACTGGCTTTTATATGATATATATATATATATATATATATATATATATATATATATATATATATATATATATATATATATATAAAATTGAAGGATTTTAATCGAAAATTATGCATAAACTACTGTATGTACAAAAAAACCCATCTCTAACATATCTGTTACAAATATATATATATATATATATATATATATATATATATATATATATATATAAATATAAATTATTAAATCCAAAGTTAGAATGTATGTAGTAACTCATAATACACTATTCCAAAATTTTCTACAAATACAAAGAAATAAAAGAAATTAAGACAAAAAGAGGAAATAATAAAGCATAATGCAAGTCATAAGGACAAAGACAATCAACAAATTTCAAAAATGAGGAATGCAAATAAGAAAACAAAAAAATCAAGCAGAAAAGCTTGCACATGGAGGAGATTTAGGCTTACGAGATTAGGCTTACGAAAAGTTCATTTCGATATATATATATATATATATACTAAACAGCGTTGAAAACTATTATGCAAATATCGGATATTTCTAGAGTTATATGTCGGTCTGGCGAAACGTTACTACCGACCTACTGGCCTGGTATTGCAAATCTGGGAATATATTTTAAATATGTAAAAAATTCAGCTTTGATACTACAAGTATTATATAAATGTCAGTCATTTAAACGCAGTTATTTGTCAACCTGGACGGTACCTTACCCTCCGACCTACAGATCTGGTATTGCAATTATAAACTTATATTAAATGTTAAAAAAATTCAGCTTTGATACTATTACGTAAATGTAAGTCATTTTCGCGCAGATGTATGTCGGTCTGGCGGTACTTTACCACCGACCAACCAGTTCAGCATTGCTAATATAGACTTATGAGAATTTATTTTAAATGGGAAAAAATATCAGCTTTGATGAAAGGCTAGAATTTTATTACTTTTTTGTCCACTTCAAGGGTCTACAGCCACCTAACCTACCCACTGTCAGATTGTCATATGATTAACTTACAATTATATTAGAACATTATAAATTAATAAATTTTCTTAATGGAATGATGCAGGTTTAAACGTCGCTGGCTCTTAGTATATTAAGTTTATGTGTATAATAAAGTGGCCATGTCCGTTAGAATAAAAATAATTGCGGCGCCCTTTCTTTGAGAATTATAGAAATCGAAAACACGAAATTTACTAAGAAATGGTGGCAACAAGATGACATTTTAGTAAGTGGTAAACACTCCTCTGTGCATCTATACAAGCCAATATTCGATGCGACATAGAGTCAATTAAGTTGCTTATGTCACTCTGTGGAAGAGTCTGCCACAAATGTTGCAACTCGTCAGTTAATTCAGTGGTATTCTGAGAAGGCTGCAATTGCCGTCTCAGTATGTCCCAGACGTATTCCATTGGTAATAGATCTGGGGACATAGGAGGGTATCAAATTCTCGAAGGCATTATTGAGAAGTTCTTGCGGTATGTGCTTAAGCGCTGTCTTGTTGGTAAACGGAACCTGGGCGGCTTGACAGAATAGGCAGAACAATCAGCTGCAGAATATCGTCGACGTACAAGCGAACTGGCTGATTGGCTTACAGCACAACTAGAGGAGATCGGCTGTCCTACGAAATCTATTACATGGCTGGGTTACAAAATGTATAATTAATCAACGGATGGGTTTATGAAATTATGTTTCTTTTCTGGAGTAATCTGTGATATATTTAGAAGTTGCTGTTAAAATATAAACGTTGGAAAGCATGTTAATTTTGTATATCGTAATATAAAATTCGGAGAGGTTTAAACGCCCGAAAAGTACTTTATTTAAAAAAAAAATCATTAAATTTTTTCTATTTATCATATGGACTCGTTTCAAAGTTTGTTTGAAAGATAAGTTTTTGGTCATTCCGATGGTGCCAGTATGAAAACTCTGTGATAATAATTAGATCACCAAGGAATAGATTTTTGTAAATATCCGCCTAAATCGGGGTAAAACATATAATAACTAATTCGAAATTTAAAATAAATAACGCCGAGGTGCACCTGTGTGTGTCGTCGAGAAATACATATGTACCAAATTTCATGATTGTACGAAGCTTAGATTTCGAGCTACAGATTGCACACACACACACGTACACGACACGACACACACACATGTATCTTTCTATATTATGTAAGATATAGATATGGAATTATACTGCCTGGCTTGAACTTCAGCTTCGTAATGAAATGAATATGTCAGTAGCGGAATCGAAATGTCTAAGCGTACATGTATGAATGACAGTCAGCAATTTCATGTTGCACAGGGTTTTTCACTAAAAATAATGCATTGACGGCAAAGTGAAGATGCAATGGGATAACTGATAACTATTATATGAGTGATGAAAGCCGATAAAAACGATAGCCAGTATATAGTAAGTGTCGCAAGCTGTAAAATGACGCTAAGGGGAATCGAACATCTGCAAATAAGTGATAACGACAGCTAGGCTGAGTTAACAAAAACAACAAAATCGTTTCCTGCCGTTTGTGTTCGCCCGCACCGTGCTGGAAATAAAATGAGAATGAGTGGATTCGAGAGAGGAGGAATCTTGGAGGGGAGGATGTTCTCTGTAAAGAGGAGCGTCCCAGCTCAGAAAGAGGGGTGGTTGCGAGCATATATGGAAGTCGCGTGGCCTTTTGTTACCGCGTCTGCTCTCTAACCCGAATTCAGGCATCTGGGCGCTCCTGACGGCTTATGGTCACACAGATGGTGCCCTATGAAGTTCCTGTGCCTCTCACGAGGAGGGGTGCAATATTTGGCTCGTTTGCAGCTCATGAAAAATGTTTTTTAGAAGCAAATATTGGATGTTATTAAACATTTAGATAGATAGCTAGCTGCCTTTGACGAAATTTAAATTATTAGGAAAGATTTTCTTTCCTCTTCTATTCTTTCTTTCTGTGTGTGTTACAACATTTTTCGATGCTTTGCTTATTTAGGTATTTCATCTCTTCTCGTAATATATTTCCCACACACACTCACGCACACACTTGCGTCACAAAGTTGCATAGAAGGTATTCGGTATCTCTATTACTCCAATTTCTAATAGAAAAAAAAAAATAAAAAACTACTAGAGGAAATTTATATTAATTTTTATTTCAAAAAATCACTTGTTACTTTCGTTTAGTATCCTTATTATTATTATAATTAATAGCATTTTCTTAACGCTGCAAATGTTTTCAGTTTTTTTTCTTTCGTTGTATTTGAAATGTTTTTAAATAAAAATTTTTACATTATAAATTGTAAAAGTATCTATGATCTGCTACATTGTTTTGTAGTTTTGTTTTGCATCTTTGCTTTATTATTTAATTTAGCATATGAAATTAATCTTTAATAAACACAATAAAAATAAAGAGAAATCCGGTTCGAGCCAAGTCCGTGGAAAGTGATCGCGGGCTAGGGCTTCTTTGAGCCCCATCCCCCTCCTGGTTGTGTCTGAGTTCAATTCTCGTATTATAATAGTATATTTAATTAATTAATAATAATTTCTAATTAAAAAATAATATATTTTTTAGAAAATGCATTGGTTTTCTAAAATGTGCATTTAACTTAATTCTAAATTGCAATAGTTCTAATGGATGTAGGATGTAGGTCCTAGGTTTAATTTCGCATAATAGCTAAAAATGTATTGGTAGCAAAAAATAGGAAATTAACCTTATTAATTAATATGATAGCAGCTATAATTAATTAATTGTATAAATAAATTGTGGCAATATGGTGTCTAGGAAAATGAAATGATTACGATAAATGATTTAAACAGAACTGTTTTTATTTTACAACAAAATAATTGAATAATTACAGAGGTTGTATATACATTTTTGTTTATATACATTATTTGTATATACATTCTATTAAACTGATCCTGAGCCAGACATGGTCTGAAACCTTATAAGAGATATAAGTTTAAGGCCGATGACCAGACCCGAAGGAAGGTAGATCTTTAAAATATGCTATAGCTAACCATTCGGCTACAGACGTACTTGACAACTATCGTTCAATAGTGTTAACATGTCAGTCTTTATGTTAACATGTCGGTATTAAATAAGAAAGAATGTGTTTATAGATTGACAATTTCAAACAATGACAATACGCAGTTGAACCTCATTAATTTAAATTATTACCTAAGCAAATATAACAATTGTACTTGCTACTCAATAGCATCTCTCACATATTCACTTAAAAGTTTAAATTTTTTTTTTTTTAAATATTGTTACGAATACATAAAATGCTCTTGCCGCATATTGCTTATATCCAAGGTAAAACAACTTTCACAGGCAACAATAGCTGTTATGGGAAAGTAGGGTTGCCAGACCTCGGTGAATTTTTCATGGCCTGGATGCCAGATATAGTAAAATATCGTCAACTTGGCAACTTTTGGCGAGTTTCCGAATTCGCTGGAACGTTCCAGAAATATCCACTGTTTCTGAAGATACCGCCCATTTCCTAGAAATTACTAAGGCGTCTACAGGGTGGCTAGGAAAGCCCGTATCAAGGGAAATTTCTTGAGAACGAAGAGAGTTATCCCTATTTTTTTAATACAACAGCACAGGAAACCCCTATGGCGCTACACGACAAAACAAATTTAGGAGTTGATTTCCCTTCTTATGGGGGAGGTGGGAGGCTATTTCGTTCCCTTTTACAGATACAAAAAGTCAATTACAAAGTTGTAGAGTGCTGCCAAATTAGTATAGAAATATGTTTGACCAACAGGAAAAGCTGTAAATAGTTGTCCAGAAAATATTTTAAACTCATGCTATTCTTTAAACTGCAAATTCGTTTTGTGACAGTTATATAACAAACGGTTTAATAAATTTAGTTTGAATGCTAACTATTTCATTTGAGAGACGATTTGTCGGTAAACATCATCGTAACCGAATCCAGAAGAAAAAAGTAAATTAAGCTGAGATTCTAAAGAACATTCCATCTGCAGTATTGTATCCCTATGTGTTTATCACTTCATTCTATTTTTTTTTTCGATATTATGCGTTATGTTTACTAATGAAGAATGTTATGAAATGATCCATATTTTTTATAAACAAGAAAGATCAATCATGCTTAAAGCATTAATTATGAAACACTTTCCAACTTTAATGCAATTTTATTTAAACAAGTCTAAAATGCAATACATTCCTCGGTAATATTTTAAAACTTATCACAATACTACATTAATTTATTATATTTGAAAACTTAAACCTTCATAGAAAAAAATGAACTTCATTCAAATGATGGCATTGAAATATAAATTGCCTGGTTTAAACATCTCTAAAATGTTATACATTCCTCGGTAATGATTTTAGAATTATCATAATACTACGATAATTTATTATATTTGAAAGCTTCATTGAAAACAAATGAACTGTATTCAAATGACATCATCGAAATATAAATCTCCTCTATATAAAAGCAGCATTTCATTCATAAATAATTTCCCATTCATGTCATTCATCACAATACTATAATAATTTATTTTATTTAAAAATTTAGACCACGGAGCTGCAAGTAATTAAACTCTATGCGTAAAACTTCATCGAAAAAAATCGTCCTTCTCTTGGTAAAATCAATGAATTCATATCAGCTATGCAGACTCCATGAACTAAATGATTTTGTGTTAAAGAAATACAGCAATTCTAATACAACTAATTCTACATATTTTGCTGTTTGCATTTTACATAGGTGAAAAATAGGCTTCGTTGTAGAAATAATCAAATTTGGATGAGCATTTAAACTCAAATATATTGGAATTGCGTTGTTTCAGTATGTAGATGCACAAAAATTATTCAGTGGTTTTAGGACGGATACAACACTCAATATGAATTAAAAAGAACTTTAAAAATCACGATTTTGAGACAAGATGGATGCTATATATCATTTTGAAGTGGGTCACGTGATCTTTTCATATCATGGTCACGTGATCGCTTCATATACTAGGTATTATTATTATTTTAATTTTTATTTAAAAAACTACTGAATATATTTCGCTGAATTTTTTTTTATATATTTTATGGAATAATTTGAATATTACCTAAAATTTTCGATGCAATTTGTGAATTTTAAATCCGCTTAAAAAATGTTTGAAAAATTAGGTCCCATAGGGCTCAATGTATTTCATTTTTTCAACCCGGGTTCAATCTAAAACTAATTGGGTGATATTATTCATTTATATTCCTATAGGTCCTACAGACCGTCTGAACAACATACTAAAATTTCATTTCGATTAAGTCATTTTTACGGCAGTTATCGTGCTAACGGACTGACAGACAGACAGACAGACAGACAAAATGAACAAAGTCATAAACACTTTTCAACTTTGTTGTAAAGTGTTAAAAATGTAACCAGAATGCCAGTGCAGTCAAACGATTATACGCATAGCGTTTCCCAATGCAAGGCATTCGATCGTCTGAATATGTTAATGTTGCTTTATATAGTGGGAATTAGAGTCTATACCCTAGTTTTCAGAGTTCTTTTCAGTTTCTTTTCAGTACACCTACGGTTTGAGAGAGTACGCCTTAACAAACTGATGTCAGAAGTGGGAGTGCTAAAAAATTTACAAGCGGTTTGACCCCCCCCCCCCCCCCCCACACACACACACACAAACTAGAAAAACGTGGGCGAAATGGTGGATTTAGTGAAAGCAGGAGCGGCAGAAAAGATGGAGGAAAATATTAAAGTCGGACAAGACGAGATGAAAAAGGCCATGAAAATCGTACAAGTCGAAATGAAAAAAGCCGTGAAAGTCATACAAGTCGAAATGAAAGAAACTATGGAAGTCGTACAAAACAAGACAGAAAAAGCTATGAAAGCCATACAAAGCGAGATTAAAGAAGCTATGAAAGTCGAACAAGGAGAGATGAAACTAGAAATAAAAACAGCAAAAGCCGGACAAGAAGCGATCAAAGAAGAGATGAAAGCCGAATATGAGCTAATGAAAAAAATGATAAAAGCCGCAAAAGAAGAAATGAAGGCTATACAAGACGAAATGAAATCCGGAAAAGAAGAGATGAAAGCCGAATATGAGCTAATGAAAAAAATGATAAAAGCCGCAAAAGAAGAAATGAAGGCTATACAAGACGAAATGAAATCCGGAAAAGAAGAGATGAAACAGAACATTAAATCCATGCAAGAAGATATGAAACAAAACATTATAACCGTGCAAGAAGAGATGAAACCACAAAGAAAATTTTCTTACTGTATCACAATAGACTCTCTTTTTAAGAAAGATTTCTTTTCCCTAACAGACTTTTTTTTTACCAATGCGGAAATATTACCTTTATAATAAAGATTTTTTAAAATTAATTTTTCCAGTGTAGTGGGGAAACATGGACAACTGGCATTGTAGTAATTTTTTAAAATTAATTTACTAAAATAGTGGGTCTTCTTTGACTTAATACTTTTTTTAGTGCTAATAAAATTTAAATTAGTGTATAAACAGCATATAGAAAATCTTACTACAGCAGAATTTATTTCCACAAAATATATTTAATTGCGTTTCTATATTTACGTGTACATATATTATTATGCAAACCCTTCTAAAAAAATTTCAAAAGTGATAATAACACATTGTTTCAAACTTGAAATTGATTTTTTACTAGTTACAAATTTTTCTACTTAAAATGCTTGTTACATTATGCTTAAATTTATTTTTAATATGTTTTACTATTGTTTTCATGGTGCTAGTTAGTGATTTGGGAGATTCATAAATCGGAAAAGAAATCAGTTTACAGTCCAGATATAAACCCGCATTTCAGGTAACAGCACCAAATACCTTTCAGACAATTTTATTCTTCAACAGCTTGTAGTTCATCGACCTATCTTTGTCCTCTGGAGATTCAGGACATCTATAGGGGCAGCTTTTTTTCTGATGCTGATGAATAAATAAACAGCTCAAACGATAAAGACTGTAATATTATATTTCTGAATTCTATGTAAGAATATATACTAAAAAAAAAAAAAGCAAATCTTAAATCAGTATGTTAAATTTTTATACGAGTAGGGAAAAACTAATTTAGATTTTAAAATTGTTACGCAATAAATTATTCTAATTTCATTATTGCTTACACACTTTAGATTTAGCTATTCTTTTTTATTGTTACCTTAATCATTTTTTAAATAATGGTATCTGTGTGTGCTTTACTTTGAAGCATTAAAAATTTTGCAATTTTATAACTGCGCCATAATTTATCTGTGTTCAACTTTTGTATCAAACTTTATATTCCCTATAATGTGTATTTTTATCACATTTACTCTTTAAGTCTGCATTTGAATTTCATCAGCTTCATTATAATAAAGAGGTGATTCTTACTATCTAGAAAAGAATGACTACGCAATACTCTCCAGATATTACTGCATGAGAAGCGTTACATATTAAAATTAGTATAATAATTACACATCAATATTTTATACACTGCAGTTTTATCGAAAACCCTAAAAGTCATTTTTACGAGAATTCGAATTACACAAATTTGTCAATAAATAAATAAATAATAATAATAATAATAATAAAAAAATAAATAAAAAATAAATAAATAAATAAACAGAATATAACATGAATATTTAAATCCGTAGAATAAGAAAGAATTATACGCTTTGCCAGTTCTACCCAAACATCACGTTGCTCAAGAAAAACTTGAGCAACATATAAAAGCACAAATAACAAAATAATGCAGTGTACAGCTGTTTCGAGGATACGCTGGATACCCTTCGTCAGTGCAAGAGAACCAATAAACCCGAAGTCCAAAAGAGGAATGGGCGCGAAAACAAGATGCAGGGGGGTTATATAACTAAGACCTGGATTAAGAGGGAGCCAATCAGAAAGCAACATGAAGAACCGTCCAGCCAATCCAAAAAGACAAATAACACAAGATTGGCGAGCACCAAAACATAATAAAAAATATCCCGACTAGACGAGTCAAGTCAGAACAAGAATAAAGAAGATCCAAAAAGACGAAAATAAGGTTAAACAACACAGAAAAATCCCAAAGATAAAGAACAGAAAGGAGGGGGGGGGGGATTATTGAGTGTATTGTACTTATTGATTGTATTGTACTTATTGACTACGTTGTACGTTTCCAAGGTATTTCGAGTAAAATAAATGTGATCGCTTAAATATCTTCTTATACTTTCAACGTCAGAATTGTTTTTTAAAAGCTCATTTCGAAGGTATGAATATTAATAATGAAAATTGACATGGGCTGTATCCAGGAATTTTTCCAGGGAGAGGCTAAAGTCGATTGCATTCAAGATCTTGAGATAATTGTGAACTTTTTATTTAGAGGTTTCTCTAGTTGAAAAGCAGAAATCCTATTTGCCTGTATGAGTTACCTTAATAAAACGTTAATATAATTATGCCTTCGTCATTCTACCTTATACCTTAGTATGACCTTAATATAATTGTAGTCATACCTTAACGAAACTAAGATATGAAAATTATTATTGAAAATTGACATGGGCGTATGAAGGATTTTTTTCCAGGGAAGTGTAAAATAGATTGCATTCAAAATATGGAAATTAATGTGAATATTTTATTTTTAGGTTACCGTAGTTGAAAAGCAGGAATCCTATCTGCCTGTATCCGTCTGTATCCCCATTCCCTCAATGTTTTTAAAAATCTGATCTGTTTATTCAACAAGCTCGAAATTTGGTATGCAAACACAGATTGATGGCCTATATATATATATATATATATTATGAAAACCCCCATCAAATTCTAGGGGTGAGAAAGAGTACATTGATTAAAAAATAAAATACATTTAAACAAATGGAGTAGAATATCAAACAAGAGGGCGTATCAAAACATGAAGAAAAATACTTCTTTCCTCAAATGCACTGGGGAAGGGGGAGTTTACTTGTATTATATATACCTGATATTGATCATTAATAGAAAATGCTCTGTATAGCAAAAGTGAAAGGAAAATGGACTGAAATGTAAATGTGACATCAAAAAGACTATAAGACAAGCTGTTGAATATTTAAAAAAGAACATGATAAGTAAACATTATAAATAAAACAGGTACTAAATTGGTATAAAATACTCCCTTTTCCCTGTTCCATATGTAAGTTAAGGAATGGAATAAGAATTACATGTGGTAAAGATGGGTGAAAAAATTTTTTGTAACTACACATTAAGATGAAAGTATATTTATATAATTCATATATGTAATGCAGGTACTTAAGATACTAATCCCCTTGTTCCTTGCATAAACATACATGGTGTAAATGCAAGAAATGTGTTTAAGATGAAAAGTTGCTAAACAGAAACATTGTTTTGCACGATGAGCTAGGCCTTTTCTAGCTCCCCCCCCCCCCCAATTTTTTTTTTTTTTAATAAGTTGAATAAAGTGAAAAGCATTTCCGAAACCATGTACGTTAGCAAGGGCCATATATGTTTCGTTAATGCGGATTCTACGTTTCTGTGTGCATTACTGTACATTGTATTACAGAAATAATGCACATGGTCCGAAGTAGAAGTAAATATAAATTGGATCAGATATATAAGAAATCAAATATAATCAAATTTACCAGTGTGTCGCTAAGTATTGATAGGAGAATACAATGTAATGAAAAGGTATAAGAATATAATAATATAAATGTATTTACCCCTTGTGCTGCTTAACAGTCTAGATTACGTGATACTGACTAAGCATTTTAACTCAAAACAGGTTACAGTTAATTCTATATACTAAGATTTCAAATGTTGGAAGTGAAACATGGAGATGAAAAATAATTTAAAATTGTTTGAGAATGATCTGTCAATATGTTGCTGTAATCGTAGCAAGGTGTTGAATTTAAAATTAAAATGTGTTTTAATAAATAAAAAAATAAGGTTTGGCGGGTAAGTATTTTGGATAGTGGTGTTTATGAATTTAAAAATGTGTTCTTTGTAGTACGTAACATGGTGTACTTAACATTTTTATTCTTAATAACTGGTTATTAATCATATTTTTATATACTGATTTTGAAAGATTGGATGAATAATGTTGAAGTTTATTTACTTTGAAGTTATAAGTTTCTGTTTTGTCGTATATTTTGATTTTAATGTGTCTGCATTTTGAATTTTTAAACTAACGTCTAGATAATTGGTCCAGTTTGATGTATATACATTTTCAATGAGTTGTAGATTAGGTGGATAAAAATTAAAGTTTAATATAGGTAATTCCAATAATAATTAGATCATCAATAAATCTGTACATGATATGACTGTTGATAGGGTACGGAATTTCGTAAAAATGTAGATAAAGGTTGGCCAGTATTGTGGATGAGATTCCTCTCTGTGTTCCCTTATTTAATTTGTATATGCAATTTCCTTGAGATAGATACTGTTTGAACAAAAAGAATTTTAATAATGTTTTGAATTTTGGGAAAGAGATGTTTTTGATTGAGTAAATTGTTCATATAAATTTAGTGTGACTTTATATAAATCATTAATATCAATGTTATTAAAGAGGTTTTTGAAATCAAAAGTTTTACTATCATGTATGTAAGGTAGTTGTTTTAGGTAATTAATCAGTTCTAAACTATTTTTGATTATATGTGTTTGTCGTGTAGCAAAATGATCATAAATTTGATTTAGTATAATTAGAAGTTGTTTGTCAGCAGCATTGGTGTATGAATCAAATCCTATAGTAACAGTTCTAAAAGAAATTGGTGATTTATGGAATTTAGGTATAAGTATCAAGTAAGGAAAATTAAGATTGTGTTTTTGTTTAAGAAATTTGTAGTAAGCAATAATTTGTTACTTATAATAGTGATATTAAGGTTTATAGGAGTTAATGAAATTAAGGTAGAGTTGCAGTTTGAGTTCGTCCAAATAAAATTTTTTGCAAATGAACGCATAATTACTTGATATCTTATCAACATAAGTGATTACAAATTTGTCTCGTAGTAACTTGATCTCTTTAAAGATGTCTTGGTAATTATGTGTATATTTTGGTATAGGGCATTGTTGAATCAATTGTTTTACATGCCAGGTGACTTGTACTTGCTAGCTCTAAAAGCTTCAAAAGGACAGTGGTATTTACCTGATATTTTATATATATATTTATCTAGATCAATGTCAAAAGCTTTATTATAGCTTTATAAGTATTGTTTTCTCTTTATTATATAATAGTGGTAGTCTGTATTTGGATTCATAGCTGAGAAATTGTTTGAGATTAGGCTCCTGAATTAAATTGAGATTTCCGGTGATTACATGTCCATGATGTTGGTCAATAAAGGGTAGATAGCATGATTCAGTACATGAACAAGATACAGAATTGTTCAACTGTTTTGATAAAAGATTGTAGTTGTATATTTTACGTCCTAATGGTACTGGATATTTATATGCTTTTATTATATTAACATTTTAAATTCGAAAAAAGGATTGGAATTTTTCAAAAATTTGTGTAAGTTGAAATAATTAAATATAGGATTTGTGTAATTAATAACATAATAAGATTGATTGGTTTTTTCTTTTTTGGTGTGAAAGTGTAAGGTGAACACTTAGCAGTCTTGCTCTTGTTAATAAAAGGTCAAGAACAAGGTGTCCGAAGTGTTTTTTTGTTATGAAGGTCTATGACTGAAATATAAAGTTTATTTAAATAATGCTTTTTGATGGAAAATACCCAGTTTCTGATTTTTTTCCAATCATAGTTAGATTCAAAAAGTGTACTGAGATTATTTAGATGAGATTTGAAGTCTAAGTTAAGGGAGTGTTTGTTTTTGTGTATTCCCCTCTGAGTGCGTGTGGTTTTGTGAGAATGAGTTTGCATCAAAGTATATACTGTTGGAGTTTTAATTGAAGCATTGAATAAATCATTTTTAACTAAATTGTGATTATTAACAATTTGATTTAGTCCAAAGGGAAAAGAAGTATTATGCTTTAAAATGTGTTTGTTTTCATAGTAAATTCTGTCACATGAATTTGGAATTATATCCAAAATGGAAATAAAACCATGTTTGTAAAAATGTTCATACTCAAATTGATTTTTTGAATTGCGATCTTTATCATAATGATGTATGTTATTTCGATGTACATTTATTCTAAGATGCAATGGTGTACCAGTCTGTCCCACATATGCCATCTGGCAGACAGAACATTGAAGCTTGTAAATGCATCTAAAAACTTTACAGAAAGTAAGTGAATTCTTATTGCAGGTGATTTGATTTGGTTCCGCATTGGGGCAAGTTTTACAGTTTTTATAGGTTTGAAATCTAAAATCCCTATGGCGTATTGTAGCTATCATATTGTCTTCACACCGATTTGGGTAACTGGATGTCGATCTTTGTCCCTATTCACATCCAAGTACTCGGCACAAGAATTTTTATTTTTTTTTGCCAGTCGCTAAAATATCATGTTGTATATTCATATTTGTAAAAAGGTTAAGCAATATTGCTTAGGAGTTACACATTGAAATAAACATTATGTGAAATTTCAATATGAAATTCCAATGATAGATAAGAGATAAGTTGTAACTCATATAACCATAACTTAAAATATAAGATATCTACGTATACATTAAAATTTAAACACTTACCAAACAATTTATAACAGCAGAAAAGGAAAACAGTGCATATAAGCCAATTTACATGCTATTTCCTAATTAATAAAGAATAAAATCAGTTTATAATGACCAAAGATATATTAAAGTTAATATGTAACATATAAAGACATTACTAATAGATAATTTGTAACATATGTTTAAATACATTACTAATAAATAATAAAATCTTAAATAAAACAATATTGAAATAAAATTGAACCATATTCCTATCATCCACTCAATATATATATATATATATATATATATATATATATATATATATATATATATATATATTCTTTTAATTTGTTTTATTTCCTATGGATTGTTGTTTTGTTTCCCCTCAAAATTTCCATTGATTTCTTGATAAATATAGTATTCTTTACGAGATTTGTTTTAATTTTTGGTGACATACAGTATGTCTTCAAATTCAAAATTAGTTCTATCAGTTTAATCTTACACACACAAACACAGATATATATATATATATATATATATATATATATTAGCGGTATATATATACATATATATATATGTATATATATCGGACAGACAGATAGACAGACAGACAAAATGAACAAAGTCATAAACATTTCTCAAATATGTTGTAAAGTATTAAAAAAAGGTGGGAACTAAAATGTGGGGGGAGGAATTAGAATAAAAACAATAATCAGGCGCATACAGACTAAGAGAAATATTTTTCATTTTTGTTGTTAATGGGGGAGAGACAGTAAAAAAAAAAATGTTTTTTTCACAGTTGTAGGAAAAGTAATAAACAAACATTAACTCTACCCAAATTCAGGAAAAATAACGCCGACGTTTCTGTCTGATTCGGAAATGGAAGGATAAAAATGCAAGGGCATGGAAATAATAACAAAAAATTATTAAAATATTTGAGTGGAGATACGAAAAAAGATCATCCAGACAAAGAGAAAAATGTTAAGTTTTTCAGCCATTGAGCACAGAGGATGCTGTAAAAAACATTAAGTTTTTATTTTTTTATTTTTAGCGGTATATATAACAGTTTTTATCTAGATCAAAGGGAAGTTGTGTACATTTTGCGCATCGTGCAAAATTTTCTATCACAAAATCAGTAAAACTACCGTAGAATTCCTAATACTCATTAATTAAATGTGTCAGGAAAAATAACGCCGACGTTTCTGTCTGATTCGGAAATGGAAGGATAAAAATGCAAGGGCATGGAAATAATAACAAAAAATTATTAAAATATTTGAGTGGAGATACGAAAAAAGATCATCCAGACAAAGAGAAAAATGTTAAGTTTTTCAGCCATTGAGCACAGAGGATGCTGTAAAAAACATTAAGTTTTTATTTTTTTATTTTTAGCGGTATATATAACAGTTTTTATCTAGATCAAAGGGAAGTTGTGTACATTTTGCGCATCGTGCAAAATGTACCCCCCCTCCTTCCATTGGACACTTTCCGTATGAAATTCTTTTGTAAAACTCCCTCTAACAACGAAATTTCTATCTGAGTGCTCATACTTTTTAGATCGGAATTATTATGTAATAAAGTAGTAATGTTATTTTTTTGATAGATAATTAATCAAGAATAATATTGTTTAATTAATAGTGTTATTCAATTAATAGTGTTTAATTAATTGCAACCTCCTCGTTTAACTGAGTTTCTCTCCACCCCCCCACGCACAAAAATATTATTATATTAAATATAATCTTTACTCCCCAAATTTTCTTGGGCGAAAGGGGGGTTGGTGAAGTGTAATAATTTAATTATATGGTACTCTATCTTTAGAGCCCTAAAATATTCAAAACGTATTCAAAATTGTGCTTGTCGAATTGTTTTGTTCACAAAGAGACACAATAAGCTTTTTCCAGATAAAAAGTACTGATGGCGGAGGGGAGAAGAAAATTTCATAAGTATATTTAATAAGTTAATATTTTTATAAGATAAATACAAATTAAAAAGAAAATAATTGGGGATATACTTGCATTTGCTGGGCTGTACATTGTTCCTTTTAGATCTGGTTATGTGTACTGTTAGAGAGTGTGTGTGAAAATATTAAATAATATAAACGAACTTCAAAGAATGTAGATATAAACATTAGAAATTTAGTTAGAAATTTGAGAACCATTCTGTACAACAGTGTTTCCGAAATTGTGTTCCGTGTATTGAGAGTAAAGGGACTGTATATTCTACGATAATCTTGAAAAAGCAAATTATCTAAAAATTATAGATAGCTTATAAAATCATATTTGATTCCTATTTAAAAGAGAACAAACACCTCCCATTTTGAATATTCGTGACATTAGCAATTCTTCGATTTGTTTCTACTCATTTATATGGATTGAAGTTTTTGGTTTCGATGAAATCAAATGTAGGAATAGTCTTGATATTTTACTCCTAACGTGCTACTTCAAACACTACAAAACTTTAGGATTTAGGAAATAAGAAAACTATTGCATAAATAACAAATTTTGCTTTTCAATTATCTTATAAAATTGTAATTCTTTTGTGTATAAGGATATATTAATAACATTTACACATTAAACCTTTGTCACCTTTCTGGTAGGTCGGACGGTCTGGGTTTCAACAACAACAACAACATTAAACCTTTGTAGTTTATTTTTTAAATTCTATTTTATTAATGTTTCATTTATGTTATGTTATAAGTGTTTATATGTCATTTTTAAAAATAAATGAAAGATATGGAGTACTAATACTGCGATCGGCACAAAGTTTATATTCTTGTTTTCAAATTTTGAAAACAAAGCGATAGCAAAAGGTAGGTCATATGTAACATTTAAAAGTTTTCCGCTGACAAAAAGCGCTATTGCTGAAAAGCAAACTTACAAATATTTGCAACTCTGTCTACACTTTATTGTACAATAAAAAAGTCATCACATCATGTTTATAATTTATACATCTAAACTATATACACTATTTGTTATATTATATTCCAATCCGTGCTCCAATCTTGTTTTTCACTCACTAGGGTGGATGCGGATTTCCTTTTCCACTACCCTGCGAGTGTTGGCAACTTTGCGTTCACGCACTCCCAGCTGTCTGATCAAAATAATATAATCAATAACAGTGCACCCCAACTGTCTGGCTGCAACCCTGCTTTCAATAGTAATCCCCTTTTCCCCTGCAGACTGCCAGGGAAGTCCGAAACAATAATCGCACGTGGACCCCTATGGTTGCGGGTAGGGCTACTTTTCGAATCCCCACCCCCCTGAAAATAAATACATAATAAAAAAAATATCAACAGCAGCTAAAATTGGTACTTTTCTGATACGCGTGCAGGACTATAAAAAATTAGGTTAACCCTAAAATCCTGAGGCATTATTTTCATCGGCCATCTGGCAGAGTTGTGAATAGCGTAGTCTCTTGTTGGCGAACAGCTGATGTTACGCTTTGTTTGATACTTGATCGGTTTGAAACACTACGAAAGGAAATATAAAAGCAAGGTATAGTAAAGTTTATACACAGAGGTAATTTTTCAATAAAATCAAAAGGAATCAATAAATTTTATTGAATCGTTTGCATAGATGTAAAATATGATTTGAAGCTCACATGTAATGAAATATTTATGAAAAATCATGTTACATAGCAAAATTCGTGAAAATTTGAAAATTTACTGACATAAAATATAGGCAACAAATTAGATTTTATGAAAAATTTTAAGGACACGTGACTCACAAAATGTTGAAATATTTTAAAAATAATATTATAATACTGAAAAATATTAAAATATTGAAATTATTTTTATATAACACAATTAGTACTTCCTTAAAGAAAGCAGACACATGCAAATGACGTGATAACAATTGTTTTGAGGGAGTTTTGATACCGCTTCATTAGGTCAAAATAGTGTCTTACTTAAAAATACTAACTGATGAAGAGGGATCAAGACACCCTCGAACGAAGTGTTACGCAATTTGCATATGTCTGCTTTCTTTAAGGAAGTACTACTTGTTGTATTCTCAGAAGCAGCAGTTTTATATTTTGTTATTTTTATATATTCATAATCTAGACCTTATTTTCGACAAAATAAGAAAAAAATGTTTACATTTTTATCAATTACTTTTGGGGGTATCCGAATCTAATAGATAAACATGTAACCACCATCCAAAGTGTTTCCATTTTTCGCAACGTTCCGTTTTTTTCGCCAGAGAAACCGCAGCCATAGATGTTATTCACATCAAAAGATAGCTGAAACCTCTCATTCTAAGTAATTAGTATTAGATCTTGGCAATTTGTGATTCCGCCCCAATTATATCTCACCGTGTAATAAACGAAATAGATGATGCAAGCACAATTCTTGTAGGTTATTTTTATTAATCTTATATTAATAAAACTAAGAATATGTCTGTATGTTTGTCTACGATATCTACCTTACTTACAGGTCTGAGATTTTGCACACAGAGCATCTATACCTGCACTGATGCACCTCGAAGCCCTTTTCCCAAATTTTCAATTAGATTTTTTAAATTAAATTGTAAAACTTTTTCAATGTGTTCTTATCGTCTATTTATCACCAACAATGGTCAAAATTTCCTTTCCCTGACGCGCGTCCCTTTAACAACCATGACAACGCAAAAGTGTAATAATCATTGTTGTAAGATAGATAAAAATGAGTCCAAAATCCAGTTTCACACAGCAAAATGAGGTATTTTGGGGATCCCATGCGTTCGGCTTTACTTACGGCTTATTTCTGTAGATGTAGATAATGAAGCTGATGGATTTCGATATGCAAATCTTATAGCCAATAAAATTGTTATTTTCAGAGTCCTAGCGTTAAAAATTTAACAGATGCCTAGAGAGCAGATGCTCTACGCGGGCACAGCTATACATAATAAAAGAAGATATCTGTGTATGTGCATGTGCTGTGCAGTCTGTAGAGGAACATCTAAGCGTCGTACGGTCATGAAATTTGGTACATATGTATTTCAGAATCCGGAACGATGCAAGATTTTTGTTTTCCTGTGCTGTTGCCGATGTGGTTGTTATAAATTGTGGGTATTATTAAAGCATTCCTTGCATTTCGTTCACCAGAATTTACAGCGAAACCAAAGAAAACTTTTATAGTTTTTGAGTCATCGTCTTGTCAAGATGAAGAAGATCGAACATTTTCCGTTTTTCAAGATTGTAGTGCTTATGTCTCAAATCAAAACCTAAAAGTGTTAGCCATGAAAAACAAACAAGAATTTATTTCTCTTTGAAAGCCCTACAAGTGTATATAATTGGATTTTAGATCGAGGTCTTAGTTTTCGAAGTATAGTGGTTATAATTTGGATATTTTATTATTTTAACCTGGTTTTTCACAATGAGTTGGAAAACTGTCATATTTAAAATTTCAGGAGTGTTGCAGCTCATTGTGTTCTTTTTTACTCCTTTGTGAAGTATTGGTGCACAAGCACGAGATAATTTGTTTTGTTTTGTTAAAAAAACAAAAAACAAAAAGACAAACAAATAAAAACAAACAAACTAGGAGGTTAAATTAACTTAGATTTTGAAGATGTTTAATGATTATTGAGGCTTGCAGAGTATATGGAAGTGTACGTATAAAAGTATTTATGTACCGCCATGCAAGTTTATAGATTAACTTAGATTATATAAAATTATAATAGATTATTTAAAATATCGTCATATATGTTATATAAGTTTAATTTATACAACGCCAAGCAAGTTAGTAAAATAATATGATATTTTGAAGTGAAGTCTAGTGTCAGAGTATCGAGATAAAATCGGGATAAAACTAAAAGTGATAGCTAGCTATAAACAGTAAGCGAGTAATTTGTAGCGCCTGTAAATAAAACAAGAAAGATCAATCATGCTTAAAGCATTGATTATGAAACACTTTCCAACTCCAATGCAATTTTATTTAAACATCTCTAAAATGCAATACATTCCTAAGTAATATTTTAAAACTTATCACAATACTACATTAATTTATTATATTTGAAAAATTAAACCTTCATCGGAAAAAATGAACTTCATTCAAATGACGGCATTAAAATATAAATTGCCTGGTTTAAACATCTCTAAAATGCAATGCATTCCTCGGTAATATTTTTAAAACTATCATAATACTACGATAATTTATTATATTTGAAAATTTCATCGAAAACAACTGAAATTCATTCAAATGACGTCATAGAAAAAATAACACCCCTGGATCTCTCTATAAAAACAGCATTTCATTCATAACATTTTCCCATTCATCACAATACTATAATAATTTATTTTATTTAAAAATTATGGCCATGGAACTACAAATTATTAAACTCTATGCTTAAAACTTCTTCGAAAAAAATCGTCCTTCTCTGTATAAAATCAATGAATATTTCATTCATATCAGCTGTGCAGACTCCATGATCTAAATACTTTTGCGTTAAAAAAATACAGCAATTCTAATACAACTCATCCTACATATTTTGCTGTTTACATTTCACATAAGTGAAAAAGAGGCTTCGTTATAGAAATAATCAAAGTTGGATGCTCATTTAAACTCAAATATATTGTCATTGCGTTGTTTCAGTATGTAGATGCACAGAATTTAAGCGAAAATAAAGAAGTTTTACGACGAATACAACACTCAATATGAATTAAAAGGAACTTTAACAAGAAAGATCAATCATGCTTAAAGCATTGATTATGAAACACTTTCCAACTTCAATGCAATTTTATTTAAACATGTCTAAAATGCAATACATTCCTCGGTAATATTTTAAAACTTATCACAATACTACATTAATTTATTATATTTGACACCTTAAACCTTCATCGAAAAAAATTAACTTCATTCAAATGACGGCATTAAAGTATAAATTGCCTGGTTTAAACATCTCTAAAATGTGATACATTCCTCGGTAATAATTTTAGAATTATCATAATACTACGATAATTTATTATATTTGAAAACATCATCGAAAACAACTGAAATTCATTCAAATGACGTCATAAAAAAATAACACGCCTGGCTCTCACTATAAAAGCAACATTTCATTCATAAATAATTCCCCCATTCATGTCATTCATCACAATACTATAATAATTTATTTTATTTAAAAATTAAGACCATTGAGCTACAAGTAAGTAAACTCAATGCGTAAAACTTCATCGAAAAATATCGTCCTTCTCTTTCTAAAATCAATCTCTTTCATTCATATCAGCTAAGCAGACTCCATGGACTAAATGATTTTGTGTTAAAGAATTACAGCGATTCTAATACAACTCATTCTACATATTTTGCTGTTTACATTTTACATAGGTGAAAAATAGGCTTAATAGTAGAAATAATGAAATTTAGAAGAGCATTTAAACTGAAATATATTGTCATTGCGTTGTTTCAGTATGTAGATGCACAGAATTTAGGCAAAAATAAAGTAGTTTTAGGACGGATACAACACTCAATATGAATTAAAAAGAACTTTAAAAATCACGATTTTGGCACAAGATGGATGCCATATATCATTTTGAAGTGGGTCATGTGATCGTTTCATATCATGGACACGTGATCGCTTCATATAAGAGGTGTTATTATTATTTTTATTTTTATTTAAAAAACAACTGAATATATTTCGCTGAATTTTTTTTATATATTTTATGGAACAATTTGAATATTGCCTAAAATTTTCGAAGTAATTTGTGAATTTTAAATCCGCTTAAAAAATGCTTGAAAAATTAGGTCCAATAGGGCTCAATGTATTCCATTTTTTCAACCCGGGTTCAACCCAAAACTAATTGGGTGATATTATTCATTTATATTCCCATAGGTCCTATAGACCGTCTGAACAACATGCTAAAATTTCATTTTGATTAAGTCATTTTTACGGCAGTTATCGTGCTAACGGACAGACAGACAGACAGAATGAACAAAGTCATAAACACTTTTCAACTTTGTTGTAAAGTGTTAACAAATAAATCTGAGAAATTCGAATAAATTTGTTGAACTTTACTGGAGTTTAATTTGCGAAATGGAATTCATGCAAAACCATTTTGGATCCATCCGACTGGAGCCGAATAAGGATAGGTTTGATTTTTAACACTTTGCAACAAAGTTGAAAAGTGTTTATGACTTTGTTCATTCTGTCTGTTTGTCCGTTAGCACGATAACTGCCGTAAAAATGACTTAATCAAAATGAAATTTTAGTATGTTGTTCAGACGGTCTGTAGGGCCTATGGGAATATAAATGAATAATATCACTCAATTAGTTTTGGATTGAACCCGGGTTGAAAAAATGAAATACATTGAGCCCTACGGGAGCTAATTTTTTAAACATTTTTTAAGCGGATTTAAAATCCACAAATTGCTTCGAAAATTTTAGGTAATATTCCAATTGTTTCATAAAATATATATAAAAAAATCCAGCGAAATATATTCAGTAGTTTTTTTAAATAAAAATTAAAATAATAATAACACCTCTTATATGAAGCGATCACGTGACCATGATATGAAAAGATCACGTGACCCACTTCAAAATGATATATGGCATCCATCTTGTCTCAAAATCGTGATTTTTAAAGTTCTTTTTAATTCATATTGAGAGTTGTATCCGTCATAAAACCACTTTATTTTTGTCTAAATTCTGTGCATCTACATACTGAAACAACGCAATGACAATATATTTGAGTTTAAATGCTCATTCAAATTTGATTATTTCTACAACGAAGCCTATTTTTCACCTATGTAAAATGCAAACAACAAAATATGTAGAATGAGTTGTATTAGAATTGCTGTATTTCTTTAACACAAAATCATTTAGTTCATAGAGTCTGCATAGCTGATATGAAACAAATATATTCGTTGATTTTACAAAGAGCAGGACGATTTTTTTCGATGAAGTTTTACGCATAGAGTTTAATTACTTGTAGCTCCATGGTCTTAATTTTTAAATAAAATAAATTATTATAGTATTGTGATGAATGACATGAATGGGAAATTATTTATGAATGCTTTTATAGAGAGAGCCAGGCGTGTTATTTTTTCTATAACGTTATTTGAATGAATTCCAGTTGTTTTCGATGAAGTTTTCAAATATAATAAATTATGGTAGTATTATGATCATTCTAATATTATTACCGAGGAATGTATCATATTTTAGAGATGTTTTAACCAGGCAATTTACATTTCAATGCCGTCATTTGAATGAAGTTCATTTTTTTCGATGAAGATTTAAGTTTTCAAATATAATAAATTAATGTAGTATTGTGATAAGTTTTAAAATATTACCGAGGAATGCTTTGCATTTTAGACATGTTTAAATTAAATTGCATTGAAGTTGGAAAGTGTTTCATAATCAATGCTTTAAGCATGATTGATTTCTCTCGTTTCTATATAACTCTTGATACTGTATAATAAAATATCGCTAGTAACATTTTATGTATTTACCTCTTTATTTATTAAATGTTAATAAAATATCTGGAAACATATTATACGTTTTTATTTTACATTTTTAAGTTTTATATGGGGAATATTATGAAAGATTGTATATCTATTTAAACATTTACCAAAGCTTTTTAACACTTTACAACATAGTTGAAAAGTGTTTATGACTTTGTTCATTCATTCTGTCTGTCTGTCCGTTAGCACGATAACTGCCGTAAAAATAACTTTATCAAAGCGAAATTTTAGTACAATGTTGTTCAGACGGTCTGTGGGACCTATGGGAATATAAATGAGTAATATCACCCAATTAGTTTTGGATTGAACCCGGGTTGAAAATATGAAATACATTGATCTCTATGGGACTTAATTTTCAAACATTTCTTAAGCGGATTTAAAATTCACAAATTGCTTCGAAAGTCTTATGAAATATTTAAATTATCATATAAAATATATAAAAAAAATTGCAGCAAAATATATTTAGTAGTTTTTTAAATAAAAACTAAAATAATAATTACACCCTTTATATGGAGAGATCACGTGACCCACTTCAAAATGATATATGGCATCCATCTTGTCTCAAAATCGTGATTTTTAAAATTCTTTTTAATTCATATTTAGTGTTGCATCCGTCCTAAAACCGCTTTATTTTTGCTTAAATTCTGTGCATCTACATATTGAAACAACGCAATTACAATATAGTTGAGTTTAAATGATCATGCAACTTTGATTATTCCTACAACGAAGCCTACTTTTCACTTATGGAAAATGTAAATACCAAAAGATCTAGAATGTGTTGTATAAGAATTGCTGCATTTCTTTAACGCAAATTTATGTAACTCATGGAGTCTGCAATATAGCTGATATGAATGAAACATTCATTGAATTTAAGCAGAGAAGCAAACGATTTTTTTGGATGAAGTTTTAAGCATAGAGTTAAATTACTTGTACATCCATGGTTTTAAGTTTTTAAATAAAATAAATTATTATAGTGCGGCAGCAAAGACATCTATCAAAGATGCCTCACGAGCCAGTAACCGAATTATAAGAACAGAGGAGGAGCTAGCTTTTGCTCAGTGATTATAATATCGTACGCACAATCGCCACAATAGTATTGTGATGAATGAAATGTATTGTATTTCGTGTTGTATTTCGATGACGTCATTTGAATATATTTCATTTGTTTTCGATGAAGTTTTCAAATATTATAAAATTTTGTAGTATTATGATAATTTTAATTTTAAAAATATTAGCCAGGAATGTATAGTATTTTAGATATGTTTAAACCAGGCAATTTATATTTCGATGCCGTCATTTGAATGAAGTTCATTTTTTTCCGATGAAGTTTTATGTTTTCAAGTATAATAAATTAATGTAGTATTGTGATAATTTTAAAAATATTACCGAGGAATGTATCGCATTTTAGAGATTTTTAAATAAAATTGCATTGAAGTTGGAAAGTGTTTCTTAATCAATGCTGTATGCATGATTGATCTTTCTTGTTTAAAATTACATTGTTTATTAATCTACAAAAACAAAAAACAATATATATATATATATATATATATATATATATATATATATATTGTAAATCCAATTTTAGAATAGAAGTAGTAACTCATAATACACTATCTTAAAATTTGCCTACAAAATACAATGAAATAAAATGAAATTCAACCATATATATATATATATATATATATATATATATATATATCTTTCCTGTAAACACTCTCCTTTCTTTTCCCCCTTTCCTTTGTACCTCCCCCCTTTTTCAATTTGATGATGTATTTGCTTTATATATATATATATATATATATATATATATATATATATATATATATATATATATATTAGAAAAATGTAATAATAAAAAATTCAAGTTATAGTAACATCACCATAGAAGCAAAACCACGGCCATAATGCCGATAAGAGAAAAGAACAGCACAGGTTCAAATTCGATGATTAATCAGAATTAAATTCATCTTCAGGTCTGAGTATTTGATTCTAATTAACCCAAACAAATGCCTGTTTCAGATTGAGCAATATTATATTACTATAAATGCTCAAATTGAAATATATATATATATAGCTTGTGTTTTGTATTTTTTATCCATTTGATTGTTGATTTGCTGTATTATATTTTATTCTGTGGGTGTCTTAAAAAGTTAGGTTTATCGTGTTACATCTTCTTACTTTTCGTTCATTGGATTTTCAAACTTCTATTATTATATATATATATATATATATAACGATGAGTGGATTTCAATTATGCCCACTAGTTACTGTTTTAAAAATTTAATGGGATATTTGTGAAATTTTGGAATAAGCACAATATATATATATATATATATATATATATATATACATAAATAAGTGAGAAGCAAAATAAAATATTTTGTTATTATGCATATGGTTCATAATATATATATATATATATATTTTTATCAATGCTCAAAAAGTTTTTATTATTTAAATTAAAGAAAATAGTTTAGATTATGATATTTTTTTTTCATTTCTTGGTAACCGCCAATACGCAAATAAACAATAAACGTAGTAGTAGAATGTAAAATGCATTCACATCTCTGCTGGCAAACATTATTTTCCAGAGCGATGACAGGAATTCACATGAGTTTCAGGTGTGGCAGGGTTCTATCAATAATAGATTAGTTACACGAATCCTTACCCTACTAGTAAATTTTGTAGAGATCCTAAAGAGGATATCTATATTATATAGGATATTTACCGTAAATTTATGTTCTTCCCAGGTCTGAACAATACATCCATCTGGAAAGCCTAATGCAGTATATCTTTAAACCTTCACCCTCAGGACTTTATCCTATCTGAGCAACTGTGTTGCCAGGGGGTCTGCAGACGGCATTCCTGTAGTTGAGGAATACACCATATAATCCTTTACTGTCTGGTGACCAACAATTAGCTGATTTGTAAATATCTTAGTAGTTGGCCGAACGAAACTGTCACCTATCTTTTTGGCTATATACAATACCTATTTCTAGAGATCCTATACATAGTAGTCTCACCTATTCCTTGTTTCAATAAATATTGCCAGTGTCGTGTATGTAAAACAGATAAACAGGATGAAAAAAATAAAATAAAATAAAATAAAATTCGCTTTTTATTGCCCCTTCTTACATCGGTGCCCTGGAACAGATGTCCTCCCCCCCCCCCCCCCCCGCAACGACACTGCGTGACTCATCGAATGAGAAGGCATTTCTCTTGTCTGCAGGTAAAGGCAACTATCATTTTCGAATCAAAGTTACATACCAAAGTCATCGTAGTACTTGAGTGAGGAAACAGATATTTTTCTTTTGAAGTTGGAGATGACATGAAAAATTCACAAAAAGGCGAAAATCAAATACGGAGGTGGGTGCTTGTAGGGGGCCACAATTTCTAGAGCGGCTATGCACAAGTACAGATACTGTGTTCTCAAAAATTAAAACGCTTTTTTCTCAAAGTCAGTTTTTTAACATCGATTGTCAAGGTCATCTCATCTAATTTTCGACCGATTTATATGAAATTTGAAATGATTTTTCCAAACAATAACACGCAGTTGACTATGTAGCTGATAATGTGACTAAGGCTTTCTTTGCAACTTCATCGCAAAATATAAATGATATTTGAAGAGAAAAAGTGTTGCTTTTCTTTTTTATATCTGGCATTTTTTTTCTTCGCGTTGAATTAATTTACTGGACAACAGCCAACTAACTAACTCAGAGACCAAAATGCAGTGAACTCCGGTTATAACGAGGTTATTAGCGACATCATACCACCAGCGTTAAAGACAGGACAGCCGAGTAATAAACGATGAGTGCTCTATTTTGATGTTTAACTTTCAGTGTTAAAAGATAGTTTATTTCTTTATGTTCTGAATGCATGTTCTTATATCCTATTTTATTCCTATATTTCGTTTAACAAAGACGTTTGAGGATGCAAAAATCAATTATTCATATATATATATATATATATATATATATATATATATTTGAAATGTAATAATAAGAATTATGTAAAAATAAAAAAATACAATTCAAGTAATATTAACATCACCATAGAAGCAAATTCACGGCCATAATGCCGATAAGAGAAAAGAACAGCACCATCCCAAATTCGATGATTAATTAGAATTAAATTCATCGTCAGGTCTGAGTATTTAATTCCAATTAACCCAAACAAATGCCTGTTTCAGATTAAGCAATAGTACATTACTATAAATACTTAAATTCAGACTACAGGCAACAAAAAATGAAAAAAGGATACATTAAGAAAATTGTATTACCATGCGGCATGAACCATTCTTCTACCACGTGTATACACGATCAACCTCAACAGCTTAATTTAGAAGCACCGGAATGAACAAGTCGAAATTCTACCAGGGAGGCAGTACGAACGTTCACGGAGTTACTCCCAAACCCGTCCAGTGAGTCTAAGCTGGAGACTGGACAAGCAATGCAGAATACAACTTCCCAAATATGCAAACATGAATATGAATATGAATCAAAGATGAAAATTCCTACTAAACAAGTAATTCATATGAAAAATGGATAATCGAGAATGCCACTATACACCATTATAAGGGCGCTCAAAACGTAGTTTCAATACTAACAAAAGTTACATATTTTTGCGAAAATAAAATTCAAAACATTAATGTTAATGCATCTTATTTTCCGATTTTTTGATTTTTCTAATGTTTTTGACTTAGTTTATTATTTTTCATTTTTATTTATATAATTAATAATTATATATAATATATATATATATACATACATACATATATATATATATATATATATATATATATATATATATATATATATACATCCACATATACATATATATATATATATATATATATATATTTTTTTTTCCCTACTGTATGTTAGTCACTATAATTGGGAATGTTTTCTAGGATGTTATCGAGTGAAATTTGATACACTGAGTTGATAATTTTAATAACAAACTTGGGGGGATATGCATTATTAGTCGCTGTACTCAATAATTCCATAAAGTGCGCTAATTTATAATATTCATCACAAATTTTATTGATTCTAAGAGCCTGGTTTATTATAATATTTCTAAATACAGATATATGCAAACAAGAGTCAAAATGTTGAATTTTTGATGTATAAAATTTAAAATCCTGTCTTTTATCATACAAGTTTATAACCATATTACAATTTTGTAAATTTAAATTTAAATCTAAAAAGTTTGCAACATTTGTGTCATTATTACTTGCATTTAATTGTAAATTTTTTGGATAAAAGTTTAATACTATAGGGATATTATTATTTGGGGATACACATAAAATGTCATCTAAATATCTAAACATGTGCATATTATGCAAGCTCGGATTAATGTTTTTTTCATAGAAGAATAAATACAGATTAGCTAACAATGATGAGGCACACCCCCCTTGTGGGATACCAACCTGTTGTTTAAAAAAAGTACCACCATGTTGAATATAATTCTCATAAAGAGTGAAGTTAAGTAATCTTTTAAATAGAAAATTTGAATATTTTAGGTTGATATTATATTTTTCAAAAATTCCTAAAATAACTTTATACAGATCATCTATATTAATATTATTAAACAAATCTTTGAAATCAAAGGTATAAATACTACGAATATTAGTAAGAGTTTTCAATTTCTTAACTAATTCAAAACTGTTTTTTACAATATGACAATTATTTGAGATTTCATCTGACAAGGATATTTCATGTAATATCTTTAATAATAATTTTCCAGCATTAGTAATGTAAGAATTATGCCCACTGGTAATGGTTCGAAAAGCAACAGGGGATTTATGAAACTTGGGTACTAAAACAATATATGGAATGTTATTACAACTATTTTTTAGATGGATTTGCTTATATTTGGCTGATATTCTATTGTATAAGATTTTAAGGTTAGTTTTATGTAAATTATAGATTTGATTATTAAGTAAGTGTGACTGAAGGGTATTTTTATAATAATATTTACATATAATTGAGTAGTTTCCACATGCTTTATCGACATATGTAATGACAAAATCATTTTGTATTTCTTTAATATCATTTTTAATTGAATTAAGTTTATATGAATTATTAATTTTCTGATTATATATGTAATGATTTAAGTATTGCTCTATTAAGACTCTCCAGGGTTTAAAGGCTTCTACAGGGATTTGATATTTATAACTGATTTTATAGATAAATTTATTTAAGTCAAGAAATAAACCTTTACAAATTAATTTATGTTTAAATTTAGTAGGTAGACGGTACTTAGTACCCAGTAACATCAGTGATCTTAGTGCATCATAATTAATAATATTTAGATTTCCCTTTATAACATGCCCATGGTGTTTATCTACGAAGTCTTTGTATTTTTCTAAATGACAGTGGCAATATGACTCTTTATCCAATTCATAGTTTTGATTAATATCTACTGATTTGGCAATTTGATTATAGTTGAAAATATAACGTCCTAGCGGTTTATCATATTTATAAGCAATTTTAGGATTTACATGTTTGACTGGAAAGTAATTGGAAACCGATTTTAAAAAATTATTTATCTTCAGATTATTTAAGACAGAATTAGTAAAATTCAAGGTACAATATTCGTTTATTTTAGTATTTTGTTTTGATTCGTCATTAAAGTTTACGTCTGTGACATATTATATAACCATTAAGATTTTTACTTCTGGTAATGAGCAAATCATAGAATAAATGTTTAAAATGAACGTTATCAAATGCAGTACTTAGAAAAAGGTTATATACCATATTTAATTGCTGTTTTTTAATTGCGAAAATCCAGTTTTTACATTGTTTCCAATCAAAAGTAATTTTAAAATTTGCATGTTGCTGAAGGATGGCATTTTTTAGTTCAGATAATGATGGCAATTTTTTATTATATTTACTTGCTCTTTTAGTTCTTTTTGATTTACTTTTATGATTGTTGAAGGAATTATAAATATTAAGGTATATATATATATATATATATATATTATCATTGATGATTCCTATCCCATTAATATACTGATTTTTACTCCTCTAACCTAGAATTTAATCCCTAATGAGCCTAGTGTTAGTCAAACTGTAAATTATTTAGACCTAAATTTAGATACCCTCAATAATCATGTTATCACCAATCTATATGATAAAAAAGATTTTTATAATTTCACTATTATTAAGCAGCTATCATATCGATCTTGTAATTCTATTCAATTGTTTAGAAACATCATTTTAAACCAGCTATTTCGAATACATTGCCTTTCTGATCCTCAGTTTCACTTTCTCCACCTCAATAATCCTAAACGCATTTGTCAAAATTACAACTATCTGGAAGTATTTGTAAATAGTATTATTAATAATTTCAAATACACCGCGTAATAAATTTACAAATGCATTTTTTATCCTTGATTGGATAACTCTTTTTTGTGAATTTCACCCGTTCTTATCATCTCCTTACCACTAAGTCTGAGTCTGCTATTGCTCACTATTTTTGAAAGACTACTTTCCACTTGTCCTGATATATATATATATATATATATATATATATATATATATATATATATATATATATATATGTATATATAATAGTTTGAAAATCCAATGATAGAATAGAGAGAAGTTGCAACTCAAAAAACCCCAACATTAAAAAATGCCTTACAAATAAAAAATAGCAAACAGACAATCATCATCAAGTGGAAAGTAAAATGCAAACCTCTAGTCATCGAGCTGAAGACAATCAACAAACATCAATGGAAAGGAATCGATAATATAAAATCAAATAAAATCCAAGCATTAAAGCTTTACACGTGGACAAGCCCTAGGCCTAAGCTAATGAATTGTCCATTTCGATAAAACTCTTTGTCAAGTTCAAGTATTTTATAAAAATAAACACAAGATGCATGTTTCTGATATCAGTGATAGATTATATCTATAAACACTGATAACTTGGACAACATGCATAAAGATTGAAAAAGTAATAGGAAACATGAATACCTGAAAAAACACTGCATATGTCTGATCCATTGGAGCCTTGAATAAAGAGACCAATGTTGCCAATCGCAAAAAATAAAAAGTTGCGAACTGGTGTTGCCAAACGTGAGAAATAAATAACAGCAATACGAAAAGACGATAAAAGGGGATATTCAACACTAGGAGCCACAAAATAATGGGGCAGATGATAATAGAAAGCATAGAGGCTAAAATATAAGGGGATGTAAATACAGGGTAATGCTTATTCAAGAGAAAGTGGATGTCTGGTTAATATAAGACACTAAGGAGAGAAGTTAAGTATATTCAACCATTCCAAACTTTTTAACTATACCATGTACTAAATAAGCTGGATATTTATATAATTTGCTAGTAATTTTTAGCTTATTAATATGCATAACATGAAATTTTTTATCTGATAATCTATAAATTCTAAATAGCTGATTAAGTATAATATTTCTAAACAATTGAATTGAGATACAGGAATTAAAAGGTAATATTTTATGAATGTTAAAGTTAAAATAGTCTTTTTATCACATAAATTAGTAACTATCCTATTAGTAGGTTCAATAATAAGATTTAAGTCCAAAAAATTAATGTTATTATACATGTGCTGTTGTTCTCTTCTCTTATTGGCATTATGGCCGTGAATTTGCTTCTATGGTGATGTTAATATTTCTTGAATTTTTTTTTTATTTATTATTACATAATTTTTTATTATTACATATTTCTTATATATATATATATATATATATATATATATATATATATATATATAAGAAAAAAGGTTTGTAGATCCAATGAAAGAAAAGTGAGAAGCTGTAATACGAAAATTCAAATATCTAACAGGCTTACGAAATAAAAGTATAAATCAATAAATCCTCAAGCAAATGGAAAAAAATAAAAAATAAATAATTAAAATAAATATCGAAACAACAAGTCAATGAAAAGTATCAAAATACAAAGGTATGGAATCGAAAAAAGAAAAACAAACGAAATCAAGCACAAACGTTATACACGTGGACAAGGCTCTAAGCCTAAATCATGAATTGTTCACTTCCACAAAAATCGAATTCATGCCCAAATATTTTGTAGAAGCAAACACAAAAACGTATGTTTCTGAAGAAATAGACAGATTATATCTATAGACTATTTCCACTAGGACGACATACATAAATAAGAAAAAGAAAAGGAAAAATGGATACCAAAAAACGGACTGAAAAAACACACTAACCTAGTAAGCACGGGAACACAGAAAGAAGTGACAAGTGTTGCCATTCACAAAGGAATAAGATATACTGTTGCCATTCGTAAGAAATAAATAACAGCAATACGAAAAGACATGTACAAGAGATAATATACCATCAAGGGGGTAATAATAGAAAGGCTAATGTCTAAGTGGATGTACAAATAAAATATTAAAACAAAAGAAGGGAGATGTCAGGCTAAAATTTAAAGCAATATTAAATAAATAAAATTCAATAATATCCAGCTATTCTAAATTTTTTTACTATACCATTTACAAAATAAGAGGGATATTTATATAAATTGCTGGTAATTTTTAGATTATCAATATGTAAAGCATGGAATTTCTTATCAGATAATCTATATATTTTAAAAAGCTGATTAAGAATAATATTTCTAAACAATAGAAACGAGTTGCAGGAATTAAATGGTAAGATTTTATTAATTTTAAAATTAAAAGAGTCTTTTTATCATATAAATTAGTAACAATTCTATTAGAAGGTTCAACAAAAAGATTTAAATACAAAAAATTAATATTTTTACTAATAGTAGCTTCATTAGGAATTAATTCCAAATTCTCAGGATAGATATCTATGCTAATGACACAATTTTCAGTATGTACTAAGCAAATCAGATCATCAACATATCTGTATATTGTATAATCTATTGAAGTAAAGGACTGTTCAAAATGATAAAGATATAAATTAGCTAACATACTGCTACTGCAGCCACCCTGTGGAACTCCTGAGACTTGTAGGTATTATTTATTTCCTTGAAAAATATAATTATTGAAAATAACAAAGTGA